>JAANSQ010002345.1:0-12212 GCA_036850885.1 Lepidocyrtinus dapeste | reverse complement strand
CTATTTTTTTCTTATTTCCGCCTCCAGTTCATCTATAAGTTTCTCTGTATTACATAATATTTCTTCCTTCACCTTAGTCAACTCTATTGTCTTGGATTTTGTGAAGGGAAGTGAGCGCAAAAATAGAGAGACGAAGCAAACTAAGACAAAGACATGCTTCGGCAGAATGGAAACATTCACGAATGAATTTCCTCCTACTTCCAATGAATTTTGAATGGCGACTAGGAATAATTTTTCTATTATTTGAGGAGAAACACTTTGTTTGAAAATTAGAAAGAAGCCTAGAAAAAGTATAGATCCTTGGGAAAAATTACAGGTTTTATAAAGAACACGTAACACATGAAAGAGGCGGAAGATGAGAGAAAATAAATAGGATTTCATAAAAGTTAAGCCAAAGACGTTTTCTACAAGGAAAATAAATGGTTACCTAATGTACCACGAAAATAGTATATTTCTTGAAACTTCTTGCTTCTGTCATCTTTTAGGTCTTCTTGGAGAAACAAAAAAAAATGATAATGCAATGCAACTTATGGTAACAAAATACGCCCAAATGTCATTCAATTCACTCACTATTTCCTTCTGTATAATACGATGTCTATTTTTTATGGCCTAGAATATCATATACATCATCCAAAGAGAAACCATCAGAATGTGAGTATTTCTGTGACAGTTTTGACATGAGCGTTCAGCCTTTTCTCCTTTTTTCTAGGGGGTGCTTGAACATAGGTAAGCCTTGGCATCGCTTTCCCTTCCCAGCTTCCCTTTTTATTTCACTCTGTGTGAAATGGCAATTTATGCAGTGTTTGAAGAGAATGAAGGAAGAAATGCATCACCCATTTTTTGCCACTGACTGCGTCTCTGACACGAATCGACCAAGAAAAATGGTAGAAAAAACCTGGAAAATGATGAAATGTACGGGCAAATGGATGAAACACAGACATTTTTGGAAATAAAAATGTAAAAAGACTTCGATCCATTCATTCATCTTTCTCAAGAAAAAAATGATCGGAAGTAGAAAGCGAACTTATGGGCCTATATAAAACCAATCATAATATGTATATACTTAATGTGTTTTACTGTTGCTCCCGTTTTATACGAATTCTTGTTTCAAGACGGATGGATACATATCTGTGATATACTGGTTTTGGATTTGAATTAAGACTACTTTCTTGATGGAAGCCGGTCATTTATCCTCAAAAGAATAAATATTATCGCAGTGAAGTAAGCATAAGCTTAGCCAAGCGGAGTGAAACATACGGAGAGATCAGAAAAGAAAGGCATCCACCGGAAATGTAAAAAAGGAGTCGTAAGTTACACAATATCATTTTGGTAACATGCTGTAACCTTGAAAAGCATACATTTTTATTTATATTTTTTCAGAAGAGAGTATTTTCTGAACTTACACCTGTAGTATTGAATACAGGGGTGGAATACAATTTCTTAGTAAGGTAGATATAAGGGATCACCACCGTTGTTCCGGGTAATATGCATATAGCTCACCTAATAAAGTGTTTTGACAGTGGTTATTGCTAGTTCCATTGGAAAGTGAAAAAAATGAGATAAAATGGAGAAAAAACGGAAGAGGTAAAAGGGGGAAAAGGTGTGTGTCGAGACTAGAGTGAGCAGGGGTGGTGTAATATAGGTGTACGCTCCCCGTCTCGTAAAGGTATGTATTGACGGATGTATTCTTTCCTTGAGAAAGGCAGCTTGAAGAATGATGTATTTTTCTTTTCAAGGGAAATGATGAAAAGAATGCCGGGTGGTGGGAGTACAAGATGACGACGTGTGTGTGCGTATGTCATGTCAGGCTTTTAAACGGGCATGATATTACAGCATAAAAAGCACCAACACTTTTGAAGTTTTTGATACATACTTGATGCCAGTATAGGATTTTAGGGGGAAAGGCTTTTCTCCAAGCCATCAACTCAAATCAACCTTGATTCAAGGTAGGTAAAAAAGTAAAAACTCGCCCAGGGGTTAGGAAAAAAATATATTCCATTTTGACTGCACCGCCGGTATCCTAATGTCGGCATTTTCTATGTACTTTTAAAGGAAGTCAGGGAGAAAACGCGTTTACTGTAGCTAGTTCTATTTATACCAAAGGGGGATACTATGGGAATATGGTATTAGCTGTAGTCATATAATCTTCCGTTTCGAGAAGCAAAACTTAGGCATGCAACCGTACAAATCGTTATGCTACTCTCGTTCAGCCTTCATCTCCTATTAAAATAATGCTACCGATGCATGACAAAGAATCCAAATTGACTTTTCGAATAATGCAGTCATACATAAATCGGAATATTTTTACAAGAGGGATTAAAAAATCTTCAAAAGCACATTAAACAAACANCCGGAACTGTACATAAATCGGAATATTTTTACAAGAGGGATTAAAAAATCTTCAAAAGCACATTAAACGAACATGTTGTCAAAATGCCTTATGTCAAGCCAAGCGAAGAATTATATTTCAAAAGAAAAGCAAGCAACCAGGAATTCCCTTCTCTACAGGTTATTTTGGCTTCACTCGATGAATCAGTTTTTCCTGTTTTAGGAGAATAAAACTACAATCGATATAAGCGTATCAGCGCTTTGGTGCGTTTTAATATGATTGTTTGAGCTCATATAACAAAAAACCATTTCGCTAGAAAGAGTTAACACGATCTCTTGTTTTTCCGAATGATACTAAAAGTTTGTAAGTAAAGCTTATAATTTGAGCCGGGAATTAAACTTACAGAAAACGGTCAGTTTCCAAGAGTCTTCTAAAGCGCTTCCTTCCAAACGAGAATTTTCTGCACGGCAGGTCAACGATTTCCCAAAGTCGTTCACGTGTGGGATCAATTTCAATACTGAAGTGGAAATGTTTCCTGATGGTGACACCTGGGAATTGGCAAAATACTCAATAGAAACTACACCTTTTAACTTTTATAACTAATTACTTTACTGTAAAAGCTTTAAATAGCTATATAATATGAGTCAATAGACTTGTAAACTTTATTTATCTATTTTAGAATTTCAATAGAGCACAAGCCGGGGTAACCCGAGTTTGATTTAGCTCTCGATGTTTTCATAGATACCTTACAATATCAACTTTTCAAGAGGAAAGGGAAAGCTTTTTTGCTTTGCAAAGCCTCTCACAAAACCCACCGAGGTGAACAAATTCCGTAAGTTTTGTAAACGTTTTCTCTAGAATCAAGGAATAATAAAGATGATTAACCTCTTCTCTGTTGGATTTTAGATGTTGGCCGTCTTTATACCAAGAAATCTCAGCCGGGGGCCTTGACCCGACGCTTTGACAAACGATTTCAATCTCTTGCTGAACCGACATGGGTTGATTACTCCCAAGCAACTGAACCTCCAGAGGGCGAACTATACAAAAAAAAGAAAATGAGAAAAGTCTTACATATTACATACATAAATAGGCAGAAACTAGTAATCATATAAAGCACACAGAAATATTCACTTGACTAGATGACTTTTTTCCTTTTTATACTTTCTCCACTTTCTCCATTCGGCACTAGCTTATTAAATACATGTCCGCGAAACTACATGCTTCCAGCTGGGGAATTCGTACCCCTAAATTATAAAAGACTCTTTCTCTTCTCCCCCTCCCTTTAGCTTCTAGAGTTAAATGCATCAAATATAAATCTTCCCAGTTCAGAAGTTATTTACCCTCTAAACACACTGCTGACTTACATTTCAAACGTTGGTAAAGGGTAGACACATAACTTTTAAGCCTAAATCCCTTCGTCCTATTTGTCCCCTAGACGGTTAGTCAAACTGATTTTCTTCTAGTTAAGTTTATCCAGCCCACACAACACAGCAAATGGATGTATGAACACATCTTATAACGTAACTAACTTTATCTAGATGCCGTTTACATAACTTTGTTTTGAGCCTAGTTAAAAAATATGCAATTCTGCAACGAAAGTACACATCCATTTGAACTGCACGTAGGTATGCATTTGCAAACTACCATCATCATTTTTGCTCCTTTTTAGAAAAATTGTTCTTTGTGTAAGCCTTCGCTAGACGCGTGATCAAACAAGGGAAAGAGTAATGCATCGTAACACGACAGTGATTTGTCTCGGTAAATGTTTAACCAACCACCAGCAGAATATTTATCAGCCTTGAAGGAGAAAACTACTGATGCATCCCGTACACTACTTTAAAGAGTAAACAACGACGAGGCAAGAAGGGAACATCAGTCGTGATGTGATGTATCTATTTTCCCGATGATCGCTCTACATGCATACCAGAGTAAGTTGAGCTTTTGCATGCTAATAAACCATCGAACAATTTTTTTTCACCCGGGACGCTCCTGTTACGGCATCAATTGTGTTGGTAGGCTTCATATATTTATGCCTTGTTTCCTCTCCTTGAATATTAATGAGTTCTATAAGCTTTATCCATAAGTTTTAAGCTAAAATACTAAAACGCAAATGTGCCTTATGAGGTTTACTAGATGTATGGTTTATTAAGGACTAGTAAAGTGCTTCCTTCCTCAATTCGTGACGAAAAATGAAGAGTTTACACAAACTTTTAATATTGTGCCATTTTTGATGCATTACTATCTCCCCAAGGAATATATAAAAGATACTTGCATGTAGATAGTTAATAAGTTTTTTTGCAAACTATGTAATTCACATTACCGCATTTTGTGCACATTACTGCAATTTAATAAATTGAAATAAATAAGCTATGCTCCTTAAAGCTTTTTTTGAATTTTTAAAAGCTGCTGGACTTGCATAAAGCAGATTTCTAGATGGATTTTCGTGTTTGCATAAGAATCGCTCATATATTTTTACTTTCTCCTTCCAATATTAGATGCAAACAGAGATGCTGTCTTTTAACCAAAACCAAAAAGCCCTATACTTGTTTTCCTTTCGATGATTCCTAAGATTTCCCAAAAGCAAACAAAAAAACTGTTAAAACGTTCATGAATATTATGCCATATACACATTTCCGAACGTACAAAGTTTTGCTTTCTCTACGGAGAAGAAACGCTACTGGAGAAACTCAATTTGCCACTTTAGTTTCAAGATCAAAAGTGAAAAAAGAGCAGGATGGGAAAGCACAAGAGTCTTTTCTACAAAACACGCATCGCATTGTTTTTATGCGTTTCACTTCAATTACAGTTTTTTTGCTAGTATCATCACTATCAACGAAGCTATCCAAGACTGCCATCATCACACCGTCTTTGGCATTCATGACGTTGTTACTTTCCCCACGCATTTTACGCTTGCCTACATAATCTATATGAAAATGTCTATGAAGTTCGTTACAAGACTATTTTCTTATTCGAGCGTAGAATCTTCTTTTAACAAGCTGGGTATTTTTTTTTTGCCCAGGAAGAATAGAAAAAATAGAGATGATGATTGCGATGATCACTATCATCAAGCGAAAATGTACTTTCTTAATGTTTGTGCACGCACGTACACAGCGTAAAAATAGAGTAGAGAATTTCGGAAAAGCACACCGTGAAAGCATTAAACACTCAAGAAGGACCGATGGAGGAAAACCTACATGGAAATGAAAACGCTATTATGCGTGTAAGACATATGCCATGCATGTTTAACACTAACAATGGTTTCTATCAACTGGATTTTCTATCCATAGTTTTCCTTCCCTTCAAACCCAACTGGAGAATGTGGATATAAAGGCTTGAAGGATATTACTTTTGTTTATGACGTGGGAAGATTGTTTACATTATTATTGTTACTTTTAGGATATTTTTTAATCACAAATAGAAACGACCAGTGCACATGAAGCTTTGAAAAATCATCAAGGAATAATATGCTCCAAGTTGGTCACTTTTTCTTCTTTAGTACCGATTTCAGTTTACATAAATGAGTTTAAAGTTGCTTTTACTTATCTGCATTTAATCTTTGATCAATTATGTAGAAACGCACAGATTTAAAAACTACCTGTTCAGCATCATGTGTGGATAGGAACCATTAGGAGGAAATCAAATATACGAATCCACTTGAGCCGGAAACTCGAATTATTTATTTAATTTACCTAATATTGCTTAGAATCCTACTTACCCAGATGTCTAAAGCAGTAGTAAAGTTGGCAGAATTTACTTTTTCATTTCATCTTGTGTACCAGGTACGTGCATTAGAGAATCCAAATTGGTAGGAAAGAGCTTATGAATTTCTTTTTACAACATTCCTCTTACGTTTATTGCTTTTTTCCAAGAAAAGCATTGTGCTCTGGTACTTACGTTCCGTTGAACTCGAATTCTAGAATTTTTTTCCTAGAGTAGCTCTCATTGAAGGGAAATTGAATAAATAAAAAGAGTCCTTAAAGCGTCATCATTAGAGAAAGGTTTTTTACTAAATTCCTCCGCATGACAATCACTCTAATACGTGGATCTGTAGGAAAAAAAGTAGTTTTTCGTGATGTTCAGACTTGCCTTCCTTCAATGAAAGAGTTCTTTTCACATGATCGCATTAAAAAGAGAACGGAGCAAGATAATATGATGATGGTATAGGAGAATATAAACGAAAGCAAAATAGAGCATCATTTTACGTTTTTTTTGTGTGTGTGCATTAAAATTTTGAAGAAAAAAAGAATCATGTGTACATTCACACAAAAATGCTCAACTGAACTGATCTAGATGCATAAAAGGGCTCTTTTGTTTCCTTAGACATGAGCCAGTCTTTTTTTCTTTTGTAAAATTACACAAAATTTCATAGAATTGTTTTGTGCTGCTCCTCCTTTTACTAAAGGCATTAAGAAACGTACATAACTCAGCTTTACTTGTCATGTCAGTCACTTCTTGAAACATTACAATTCATTCCCGGTTCTCTGGCTTTGTTTGAAGAAAGAAAAAGAGAGAGATTTTCTTCTGCAGCTGTAAATACGTGAATTTGCATATTATTATTACTTCAGATCCCATATACGGTTTTAAGATGTTTCTGAGATAATGTAAAGGAGAGTATAGTAATATAACATTTTTTTTGAAAGAGTGATAGCATGACACGTTCCCCTAGCTTCAGAGTTTATGTGTATTATAAGGGGTTGTCTATCAAAGGAAATTTTTCCCTCGGTGAAATGCTTAAAACAAACAAAAATAACAAAGAAACGCAGATTTTTTTTTATCTTTCAAGAGATCCAACTAGACTCCCAAGTCATCCTTCTCTTTCTCCTCTCTTGTTTTAGTGGGAATTTCTTTAGGCGGTTTTCTTCCTCTTGCCAAAAAAATGAAATCATGAATACAAATTCAATTTTCTTGTTTACTTCTTATCATCATAATCATCAGCATGTCTTGCCTTTCCTAAGGTTGCTTCATCTAAGCGTGGCGTAACAGACAATGTAACAAACATTCTTATATTGGGGCTATATGAAGTGGCGTAATATGCATTTTCAAGTAGGCAAAAGGCATGAGGCGCTTCAGTGAACAATGAATTTTATGCTCCAGCAAAGATTAGTGTTGGAATAAAGGTATTTTAACGAGACAGCTTGAAACAGATATACATATTCGGAGAGATAATTAGAAAAGCATGAATACCTAGGTAATTAATTAAAACTGTCCGAGGATATTTTCAACAAAAAGTATTCTACAATTGTATACCTATTTAGCTTTCTATTATGCTAAATTACTTTTGATAAGCTAGGACTCTCAAAATTCTTGCAAATTTTTAATATTGCTAGATTGTCTGTCCCTCTGTCTCATTCATTTTCAAATTGGGGGACTGGCTTACTTTTCTAAAAAGCCAAAGACTAGAAAACATTCTACTGTCAACCGAATTTAAGCAAAGACTCAAAATTCAATATTCATTTAGACCATTTTCTTGGTACAGATTCAGTAATTGAATCGCAGAAACTGAGACGAAACCATAGCTTTGAAAGGGAAATTACAAAAGCTACAGCCTGAATGGAGAAACACTCGCTTCCATTTGCAAACATGAGTTGGAGATGGTAAAGTGCAGTTTTATGTTTGTGGCAAACTTTGAGGGTTTTCCGCTAAGAAAAGATATAAAATCGTAAAAAGAATGCCACAAACAAGAAAATAAGTAGAATGCTGTACGTCTAGAGAAAGTTGAGTTATATTGGAACGTTTTAGGTTGGCGAGAAAGGAAAGATTAAATTTCCAACTTTGTAAGATTCTATCACCATAAAAGTTTGCTCGCATCACTATCCTATCTTCCTTCAAGAGTTTGAGTCCCTGCACGACACCAGGGATGTTTGGTGGAGTAGCAGTTAGTTAAATTGTGATACTACGGCTTACTGCTAAAATGCATAAGGAACAGGAAGGGAGGAAGGAGCGCAGAAATGAACTGCCTCAAAGGAATCAGGAAACTAGGAAAGAGGATTGTGGAAACATTACAATTTAGTTACATTTCCCGCTTCTTCATCTACAAATTTTTTTTTCTGTGCTTCACGTCACACTTCGATTCAGTCTTTTAGGTATTTATTGAGAAAGTTGCACTTGAGTTCTTCAAACATTAGTTAGTACCCACGAGGGTTTTACTATGCCAGCATTTTTGCAGTAGGGAATAGCTAATTTAAGCTGTTGTTGGCATAACAATGATGCATCAGCATTCTAAACGCGTCATTTACTCCAGACCGACGCCGCATATGACAACTAAATTGAAAGCGTAATCTAATGCAGCGACCATACGTCCTCAATCAGAACAAGAACTAGAATATCGCCCGACATAGGCATCAGTATTGGGTAGTTCTATACGACAAGAAGAACCTACTTGGGTATTAGGTCCAAAGTCAAAGTAATACACAAAATTATACCTGTCGTTCCCCTTCAATCGAAAGTCGGAAATGCAAAAGTAGTTCAACTTTTACTTTAATGTCTGCGAGTACATCGTAGTCATATTCAGAAAGTGTAGAGCTGGGAGGAATAAGACTTCAAAAGGACATAAATTCCAAGTAGGTATGTTCAAATCAACACATAGATACCTGCACTGTACTACTTTCTTTTGAAGTTTTATTAGGAATTTATTTGGAGCTTTGGAACAATTTATTAAGCTTTCTAGAAAATTATGACTATGGAAATGCATGGATTTATAAAGAATTGAAAATACTTGTACGAGCAATACATAATATTTTAATTTTGACAATTTCTAGTCAACAGCAGGCTCCAAACAACTTTTTACCTTTTGCACTACACCAAATCTAATAAGGAAGCAAGATATTTTATTTTATCTTTTCGCGTTTCCTTCGCCACGCCGCCAAAAATCACCATAGAAATGTCGTCTTGTGACTATTTAATTCTCATGAAAAACTGACGCAGGTCAATGAACAAAGCAAAAGACTTAAAGTAGCTAAAGACATGATGTTTATGCATGCAAGTTTGCTAGTTCAGACAAGAATAGTTTGTTGTGTGCATTATAAAACCAGCTACCGACATTTATAGGTCAAAGCATACAATTTAACTTTTAGTTTTTGCCTTTCCAAACACCACATTAAACTATTGCAATACCACAGCTCAAATTTTTCTTAAATCGAAAACTTTTCACCTAATACAACAAAAACAGCCACATAAATTCAAGAAGCAAATCTAAAGAATTTGCTTACAACCTATAGCTATCACGGTACTCATTGGTACATACATTTTTGGCAAGTAAAAATATTTTTGATAAGGATTTACTTTCTTTTAACATGATTTTTTAAAAACTTGTACTTTTCTTCTGATTGGGAGTGTAATTAAACCATATTTTTCTACCAATCATTTGGCAGAACGGCATATCTTTGTCTCCATGACTTCTGGAAATATAGCAGCTT
The DNA here is from genome assembly GCA_036850885.1 of Lepidocyrtinus dapeste. Classification (NCBI taxonomy): domain Eukaryota; kingdom Metazoa; phylum Arthropoda; class Collembola; order Entomobryomorpha; family Entomobryidae; genus Lepidocyrtinus; species Lepidocyrtinus dapeste. Next base: position 2,468 of record JAANSQ010002345.1, on the reverse strand, counting down.
CATGAGATTAGTAACCTGATACTTAAAGGGTTTTTATGTTTATCTTGCGTTTGTTACATCAGAAATCCAGTTTAGAGAAGGCCGAGTCACTACTCTTGAATCTCTTGTTGTTCTAACTGTGCTCATTTCTTCCTTCGATTTTTTCCTCTTTTATTCAGTTCAGAGTATCCACTTGTACTTTTCTTCTGATTGGGAGTGTAATTAAACCATATTTTTCTACCAATCATTTGGCAAAACGGCATATCTTTGTTTCCATGACTTCTAAAAATATAGCAGCTTCATGAGATTAGTAACCTGATACTTAAAGGGTTTTTATCTTCCTTCGATTTTTTCCTCCTTTATTCAGTTCAGAGTATCCATAGTTTTCCTGCAAAACATGAGCATTGCTCAAATTTCATTGCTCCACATTTCATCCGTGATTCCCAGCGGGATTTTAGTATCATTTTGCGTTAGTACATATATGCATATCATCCTATAAAAAATCCTTTTGTATGTATGTACCGATTGTGCATACCATTTTCGTTGTTACAAACACCGTGTACTTAGTGCAAAACCAGCTCTTTTTCCTTCCGTTCATCACTACTTGAGTACAGTCAGCGGTTACTACTCTACTAATGCCTAGATATAACCTTCTAAAACTAGCGCCAGCGTATGTGGACATGGGATGATATGTCAGTAACGACGGAATTATCTCTATCATCATTGTGATCATCATCAGAATCATCATCACCCTCAGAAAAAGGCTGACGAGAAGTTGATCCTTCTCGATTCTCTTGGATCGGTTCACGTACGGTATCGAATGTACCCTTTCGTATTTGCAGTACTCCTCTCACACTCTTCCTGCTTACTCACCCTTAGTAACTTTTTTTTTTGCAAAAAGGCTTACTTTTTTTTTCTTCTCACTTAATACTTTTACTTTTATCATCCATTTTGTGACGTGTGTGTGAAATCACTTGGGACTAAACTATCATGAAGAAAAGCGTACTATGTACGTATCTTAAAGGAGGAGCAACACTTGAGCCTTTCATTCCAGCGAAAGATAAAAACTATGCTTTTGCTAAAAGCTATGTGTGCATTTATGTCTCTAGGTGTATTATGTTTTTATTGACGGGGAAAGTGTTGCTATTCATTTCTCATCTTATTTTCTACGTAAGTCTATTTACTTTCGAGTATACGAGCAAAATTCCAAGATTTTCACCTTTTCTACAAAATAATAATGTACGCGACTAAATAGATTACACTTTTGTCTCCTCTCTTGAGATTGATTGAACCATGCTTTATGAATACATCTATCAATACAAGAATAATTCACCGCTTCAGGAGGCTTACTAGATGATAACGTAATGAGTAAAGTTCCTGGTAAAGCACATTATTTTTCCTTAGACTCTAGTAACACGCTAAGACTACGCAAAAATCCGTAGTAGGTTCTCTTCTGATTTTTCTTCTAAAAAGGCATTACAGTGAGAGGTAAAAATTTATGATTGAGTTTCATGACCCCGTGTGAGATGCATGCTACTTCCCAGATTTTCATTTTTTCCAAGAAAAGAGTAGCTACGTTTTAAGCCAAGCTGTACGAGAAAATTGCAATCTCTCAAAAATTGTGTAGTATTGGCTTCGTGGAAAATATAAATTATCATTTTAAAAAATTCTCGGCACAATAGCTATTCACGGTTGATGTTTACTTTTTTTCTGGATGGAAGTAATAGCAGTTGAGTACCCACTTTACTCAGGTCGAGGGAAAAATCCAAGCCTCGTTAAAAAACCTTAAACTGTCCAAATATTAGAGATGGAGTCTAAAAAAAGTGAAAGTGCTAGAGTACTAGACCGATCACTTCGACTAGCCCATTTGAACAAGCACCCAGAGCCACTTTACCAAGAATCTCTACGCTACGTTCCCGTGTCGTTCCTGCTGGACAGAGGAGCAGCAACGATAACACTTTTTGGCCACTATGGCCGACGTGACTTTGAGTTTAAATGAACGCATTTCAACAAAAAAAACTCGTTCGTGTGTGCGGCTCAAGTCATGTGGCAATGTCCAATAGTAGAAAATGAAGAAGAAATGATTACTTCTTCCCCAAATAAGCTATATTCATTCCTCTAGCCACTTATCCTTTCAAACATAAAAGGTTTCAGGAAGGAAAAATCCTCCGCAACATCCCACCACCGATCCGTTTCGACGCTTTCACTCTAAACGAATCCTCCTTAGAATTTTCCTCTTAAGAAAGGTAAACTCTGGCTTGGACCAAAAGGAAAGCTTTCTTAATACCTCTTTCAAAAACATCCTGTCCTACATTATATTTTTGTTACCGTCATTTAATGAAAATACATAAAAATATTTCCCAAATCTGTCTTCCAAACAACGGATTCCTTATTATATACTTTCACCACCAAGTTATGCTCACCTACGCTTATAATAGTATAATATAATTATGGCTTATCTTTTCGCTTTCAAAAATTTTGTGTTACTT
>JAANSQ010002344.1:0-12215 GCA_036850885.1 Lepidocyrtinus dapeste | reverse complement strand
AAACCGAGCATTGAAGGGGCGTTCGTTTTGGTTTAATTCTGGTGTAAGGTTAAGGTTTATTTGAGAATTTTTAAACTTCTAAACTTTTAAACTCGATAACCTTGGGGGAATCTGAATACCCACATTATAAACAGTACGTGAAAGTAAGTAGTAGTAGTAGATTCAAGTAAGATGTGTATTTACACATAGATCATGTTCCCTTTGTTAAAATGTAGTAGTGGTTATTAGTTGAATTTTAGTTTATTCTGGCTATTATCAAAATTATGATCCAATGAAAAAAGTAGTTTTTGCGCACATGTCATTCAGCGTTCGTGTATGATTTATGAGGAACCTTCATAAAAGAAAGAAAAATAAAAGAGCTCCAAAGCCATGTTGTAATACATTATGAATGAAAACGAAAACTTTTCTCATTTCTTTTGGCGAAACTTCGTAAGGTGAAGTCACATAAAATGTCGGTTTAGTGATGTTGGTTTCATGGTCTTTCCTTTTCTACAAGCCTTATCAATTTTTGGCGTCCTCCAAAGCCCTTAGTTTATTCTTTTACTTCTTCATTCAAATTCTCCCTTTCATTTTCCAAATCCTCCATTTTTTGGTTCGGAGATTTGCACGAAACTATACTATTTCGCTGACTTTCGTATTTTCTCCATAACTTCTTCCAATTCCTCTTTTTGCTCGTGAGCTTTCTTCAGCTCATTTTCCAAGACGTACTTTAACTTGACTTGGATTACTTTTTGAAGGCAAGATTGAACCTGTTGCCTATTGAATGAATAAAATTTTTAATCTCAAGTTTCTTTAAAAGCGCGCAGTCGACTTTATAAATCAAAATAATTTTTAGCCTTTTTATATTTCTCCCTCAAAATCAGAATTTCCTCCTCGTAGAACTCTTTCAACTTCAATTTCTCCTTTTCACTGAATTTCCTTGCGGCATCGACTAATCTATTCACCTCTTCCTCCACTGTGCCTCCACTTGAGGAACGGGAGCCCTTAGGCGGATTTGACGTTGCAGGACTAGCAGCGCAAAGCTCATAGTTGTTATTACTACTGCAACACGGTGCACCGTTAGTCGCGTCGATATTATTTGGACAAACTGGAGCGCGGCTGCTCGGCGTCTGTTTCTTCTCCCCGGATGTACTACGTTGGAATTGGGGTTTCTTTTTTGGGCTATTTTTGCTGCTCATTTTGCATTTTGTTCTCCCAACGATAAATTAACCTAAAACTAATGAATGCTCTAGAACAATTAGATATAAATAGAAAGAATGAATTTTCATAGAGGATTAAAGATCAAAAAATTGTTGCCTTCATTTCTGAGAGTGGAAAACAATTTGACAGATCATGTAATTCGAATTTGTCTAGCTTATTGATGCCCAAGAGGAGGAGGAAATCCAGATAACAACAACAAATAACAACAATAACGGTAAAAATGTTTGATGATGCCTTTATTAGTATTCCTTTTTTTCTGGAAACTTGGATATTCAAACATGTTCTTTGACTTTCTGATGGTACCCTCGGGTTTCCATTATTGACTGATTTGATTTCCTGATTTCGTATGCATTTTCCAAGATTAAACATTTCATTACATAATTAATAAAAGAACAAGATTTTTATTTTTCAAATATGATTCATCAGTACTAGTTTTACTTTTTATTTAACACTTTACTACAATTTGCTAACTACAATGTATCAAGTATTAAAAGATAACAATTATAATTTTAATGGTGACAATTAATGACTTTAGTTGCTCAACTATTTTTAGATTTCTAAATATTGATTATCGAATGCAGCAATTATCGAAAAATCCATATTTTTACAGTATCCTATATATTGCTTCCAGCAGCATGTTTCTTTTAGGTTACAGCTTCTTAAAAGTATTCTTAACAGAAAAAGTTCTTTCATACAATGTTAATTTTGGTGATAAAGGTTAACAGCATGAAATTATTGGTAATCACGAAAAAGGGACCAGACTCAGTTATCTAATCTATTTACGTTAAATTAAAGCATCAAGTTATGTATTTTTATTATTGAAGGAGAAGAAAATCAATTAGAGGGAACATTTAAATATATCTAGCGACCTTACATTTACCAATAACGAACCACTTGCACTTGCTCCGCTTATCATTATTATTTTGAAATTTAAATTTCGTTCATCAGTCATTCTTCTACCGCTACATGCATACTGAATGTTGTTTTCATTTAGCTTTTGGAGTTCTTTTTTTTACTAATTGTTATTAAGGATTTCATAAATACTTAGTTCCAATCATGTTAAACTCACTTTCTACAGCGGATATTACTAAACTTTACAAACTCGCTTTTCCCCACATTCTGAACAGAATTTTGCTACAATCGTAGGATAAGGAGTACCACATTCGTGACAAAACTTTGCCCAAGTTCCCCCACTCCCGTTGGTTCCGAAGCTGTCAATATTTTGCCGTATCTCCGGTCCCGGGGAAATATCCATTGGAATCCGTCCTCGATCTAGTGAAGGTGAACGAGGCACACTTCGATAATGTGATTCTAGTGTTTTCGCTGCAGGGCTGAATAAGTCAATTGATTTACTTCGCTCAGAATGTTGAGGCTTTTTTGCAGATGAGCCAATATCTGCTAAACCAGTGATTGATTCTAAGGCTTCAAACTCAGAGTCATTGACTTCAGATCTGTAATATACAAACATATGTATAAACTCTTTATATTTGGGATGTATATTAAATATATGTTATGCAAGCAAAAGTGCATTTTATAAACTATTCATTTCACCATATTCATATTCTTGCAAAATGCATCATACGCATAACAAGTTATATAAAATTCAAACTTGTTTTCCAAAAACGGAGAAAGGTTGTACTTTTTTGTCTAAAGCGGATAATAATGATAATAACGGAACAGTTTCTGAAGGACTTGTGTCATGTGCGATGTTGAATAGTACATTGTCAACAATTCTTTCTTGACTGTATTACAAGCAATAAGAGAGCACCGCGTGGGCGAGCAAATTCACTCCCTCTATCAAAATCCTCTCCAAAAAAGAATGAACTTTTACGATTTTTGAAGACTTTCGAGTCTCATTCTTTCTGTAATTTTGTGACGATCGTCGTATGTGGCCAGCTTTAGGCAAATATAATGGCCATAACTTAACTTATACTGATTTGTAATTGCTAAAGTAGTCCATTATTCATGTGGCTCCTTTTGAAAACAAGTAATTTATTTTCAGAAACAAAATGTGGAAGTATCTTACATCCATTGTCCCCCTCTGATGTTGACTTATAAACGACATCAGCTCTTGTTTGCATTTATCACTAGAAAATATAGGAAACTTTTATACACATAATGCAATGCAAGACAAGTACCATTTAGTAAATACATAAACCTTTCTTGACAATTACTTTTCGAATATATTTCATCCATTCATTATTTTAACGAGCCTTTATAAATTTTAGGAGGAGTATTTAACTATGCTTTCCTGTCTTTTGTATTTGCAAGAGAGTCATAGTAAATGAAAGATATTTGCATCCTCGCTTTAAAATATTTTAGCAAGTGCATAGGCATTAAAATCAAAAGGTTTTTATTCATTCCCAATAAGCATAAAATATTCTTTTCATTTCTTCCTTCTAACTTAAAACTAGAGACAGTCAAACGGTAGTTTAGTTTTTAAAATGCATTGCATTGATTACTTAAACAGTCTATTTTATTCTTCTTTAAAAGTAAAACTAGAAGAAGGGAATAAAAAAGAAAGGAAGAATTTTGTGTTTTCGTTAAAGAGACTATTCTTCTTGTAACACTTGAGTGGAATCAAGAAAGAAAAAAATCGTTTTTGTTCTGTTGGCAATGCCAAAGCGGATGTAAAATCCACCATCATCTTGGTTGGAAAAGTGAGTAAAAAATGAGATGCATGAACTCTTTTCTATACTCTGTTTTGTTTGATGTTTGTTTTGTCACTCTACAATGGCACACTAATGCTGATTTGTGCAGGAGGATATGAGAGTTTACATTAAAATGCGTTTATCATGCGTCGTGTCGTTTTTCATGTATTATTTAGAAATAATAGCAAAAAATTTTCCCCCAGCAGAGATTTTTTTTTCTTTTCTATGTCAGACAAAAATAATTACAGGGAAATCAGTCGGCAGTGCAGTGGGCAAGTAATTAGGCACAACAACAGTCTGCTTTACCTACAATGACGAGAGGAAGTATAGAATTGTGTATGGTCTGAAACTACCATTTTATTGCATTATTATTGCATCCTGTGTGGTTTTCAGTACGCTTGATTCTCAGTCAGTATCTCAAGAGGAGCATTTGTGAATGAGTTAATGAAAGAAAGGGGAGAGTTTCTCAATTTGGAGAAACCACATCTCTCTTAGATTCTTTTGAGATTCTTGCGGAAACATTCAATTGAAGGATTCAACAGTGCAAGTGTGACGGAGTTTATTCCGAGAAAATTCTTGACTTTTTTGATTGATCTAAAAAGTCTTGAAATGATAACAAAAACATGAGATGTTCAAAGAGATGATGCCATTTCCTTCTCCTATTTCCCCTAGGGTCTGCATTCATACTTTACCACGTTCAAACACTCTAAGTCAGATTCATACCAATAGAAATTGTAGCTGATTTTAAGAGAGTTAAACTAAAGGAATGTTGATACTGCTTTGTTTCATTACAATCCCTACCTACCTCATCAGTTTTTTCAAACAATAAAGTGCCACACGGCCAAATTTTTGTCCTTTCTACTGAGGATGTCGTAATACTCATTTCTCAATTGTTGCAATCGAACGTGATTATTATAAGGGTGGTTTGAAATAAAAATTTGAAATCCTTGGGCATGGTACCATTGTAATATATTGTTCAAATTCTGAAAATAACTTTAAAAAAACGAAGGAATGAGCATGAGCAGTGCTGATGACAATATACCTTTAAGAGAATCAATCTAACGATCCAAAAAAAATATGAATTGTTTTGAGAGAAGTAGTTTTACTAGATTAGTACCCATTACTAATATAACCATTAAGCAAGAATAATTATTCTCACCTACAGAAGGCGGAATCTGCGCTGCTTGTATTAGACATTGCCCTGGACTTTGTAATGTCACTTGCTCCACTTGTATCAGACTCTTCTTGCGACGAAGTAGTTTCTGGGTTGCTGTTGTTATTGTTGTGAACATGTTGGTTATCATTCTTTCTCAGTATTTGGTCCCAATAGCTGTCATCAATATTTGGGGTACCCAAAACTCCCATTCCCCCAAGACCAAAGGGGTCCTTCTTTGCCCGTCTACTGGTAGTGTTCAAACCAAATGAGTCAGAACTGTAATCTAATGACTGTGCCCGACCTAGCTTTGATTTTCCAAGGTCTGGAATGTCTGCCGGAACACCCACACTCTCAAATGCTTTTTCAAGGCCGGACCGTCTGGTACTAGCACGTTTACTGGATTTGACAGGGGAGGCTTTCAGAAGTTCCTCCAACTGTATCTTTGCTTTCTCATATGGATCATAATCAGGGTCAGAAGTCAGCAAGGGGGTTCCAACGGGACGAGCATTCTCGGTTAAAATCCTCATATTCTGGGAGTCTGAAGCTGACGTTGCGGTTCTACTATTATTTTTCTCGGATAAATCTAACGTAGAAGATGACGACGGTTTGCTTCCTTTAGAATAAAAGTTTACTGGCGATATGATCAAAGGTGATGTGGCCGTAGGGCTCTGACTAAATGCTGAAGTATTTTCAGTCCCATCTGGCTCAGCTCGTTTGGTTCGGAAAAAGTTTTTGTGGAGGCTAGACCTTGAACGGGAATTCCTAGAAAAATTGTTGTTACTGTTCATTACGAGGATAGACGGAGGCTGGCCATACCCTGAACTTGGTACATGAGCGTAGTTATTTCCAGATATGAGGCTGTCACTGGACTTTGTCATTTTTGGTAGGTTACTTGATGTATTGATTCTCATTGGAAGAAAGCTGCCTTGATGTTGGGGATATCCATACTGTTGATGATGTTGTTGTTGCTGCTGCTGATGTTGCTGCTGGAGGTAACTCTTTGTTAATAAATTGTTAATTTTATTTGTCGCGGAAGACGTGATAGAAGCTCGTGCGGGACTTGGCGAAGCTCTACGAATTCCACGAGTATAGTCTCCGTAGCATGAGTTTGCTATAGACTCATTAGACTTTTTCAAGTTGTTTTTAATCTGGTTAAAGTATAAATTGGTTGTAGCTTCAGTTCTCCTTAATCCACCGAATAATTTCATGGCCATACTTGCAAAATCCTTTGCTGGTGACATAGATCTTAAGCTTGACATAGAACTTGAACTTTTCATAGGCCTATATTTGGTCCGTAATTCTTGCCTTTCTAGTGCCTCTTCTTTTTCCTTTGGGACGGGTTGTATTTCATACTTTTTACGTTCGTATAGTTCTTTGCAAAACTCAACGTGTCGATCGAATGACTTTATGCTAAAGCCACGGTTACAGTAAGGGCATAAATCAGTAGGCGAAAGTGGCTTCGCATAGCTAGGCAAATTATTCGGAGAATTTTCTTCTGAATTGTTTGAGCCAAACTCTGAAGTATCATCATATGGATACTCATTTTGGTTCGTTGGTGGAGCAGTGGGGGTTGTTGGAGTTCGTGCTGTAGATGTGCCATGCTCCCTTGTTTGGCTTACACTTCTTTCACGTCTCAAACCTGTGGTTGGAGCAAGAGTGCTTCTCGTGGTGCAACTCGTTCCTCTCAAGCTTGTTCTACTTCGAGTACCTCTAGAAAATCCAAACCGATTGTCAGTTAAAGCATCAAATGTCGGTGGAGGTGGAATGAAATCCTCTAGTTTCGTGCCTTTCTTTCTTTTCTCTGAAATGTCGAAAGTGCCACGAACAGGCTTGTACGGGCTTTTAATGTTGACCTTTGTGCAAACTTTTGAGTGACGCTCCAAGGCTTCTGGGCTAAATGTTCGGTTGCAGATAATGCACGGAAGTAAAATCTGGATCACGGGTTGACTGTCCTCCTCCTGTCCGTCCGGAGCATTTGAGTTGCTTCTGCTAACTGCCGGCCTATTTTCATATGATGATGAATTATAGTCATTGTTATGATTTTCATTGTTGTTCTCTCCATTGCCGAAATTGTCTTTATGGAGATGGCTATCATCGTCTTTGTCTTGCGATGACGGTGCCCGCTGTGCAGAAGATCTGTATTGCATATCTGCAAGGCATGTTTCTTTGTTATTGGCATTGTTGTTATCTGGTGACGGGGATGATGACGTAGTTGACATTCTTTCGCGAAGAGATGACGAAAAACTAGTTGCAATGGGTCTTCGCCACGCGGGTGTATCTGATTTCATATCGGATGGATTACTCGTCAAATTGCTGTTCTCAGAGGTATCCATACTCAGGGAATCCATAATTTAAGATGCACCATATATAAAACACCTGAAAAACCAAAGGAAGTGAATTAAGTTCAATGAACTAACAGTGCCACAAACAATCGTAGTTGATGTCGTATTTAAATCTCTATTCCTTTCTTTTCCTCCCAAATAAAATTTTTTATTCGTATTTTGAATCCATAAAACTTGATAGAAATGGTCATAGAAAAAGTAAACATGGGATGTTCATCAGAAACTAATTTTTATCTGATTGCTCAAGCTTATTTGTTGGTTATATTTGACCGTAGGATTAATGAAATTAGATATACATTACATTTTGCAAAGTAAAGTAAAATGATAATCAGTCACTTCAATCATAAGTAATCCCTACGAAATCAAAGAAACAAACGCGTTTTTGAGAATGTAAATCATCATTTCTTTGTAAAACTGGTTTCAACCAATATAAAATTTGGACCCTGTGTCATAACCATATCTGGAGAAATAATTTTGTAATAAGCATGTCAGAAACTTTTTTCTTAGGATTTGCTCTCATCTTCTGTGATTCAACCTTTTTTTACTTTTTACCCCACGCATCTCAAACATAGAAGTTATTTGGTCTTTCACGGCTCCTCCTTTTCAATTCAAAGGTTTTTAATAGGAGGTACAAAAGGCTAAGAATAGTAACTTAAAATAAATGAATGCCTTGGACGTGTAAATTAATTCAGTGGACTATGTATATTCATTAATGTACTTTGTCTTTTTATCAAAGACAGGAAATATCAATAAAAGAGGGACTTGTGCTTGCATATGTATTTACGTAAATATGATCTGAATTCTAAAATTCTTAACATTAAGAATGAGTATGTAGATGTATGATTTCATAAAGCTTAAAATATATTCTAATTTTATTCAATTTTCAGCCTAATTTTAATTTGTCTCTGTATTCATAGTCTAAGGACAAGACAGTAAAAAAATATGCAAAAATACATATTGTTGGCAATTATGAGGATATTGTGCACAGATTGAAGTCTTACCCTTGTTCATCAAAATCTCAGAAGGATACATACATATTATGGAAGGTGCAAAATAGTGAGTGGCTGAGAGTAATAGAAGCTCCAAGTTTGCAAAAAAATCTGTGTTAGAAATGAAGCTGTCAAAACTGTTTTAATGACGTATCCTGTTTTGAAAGGGTTACTGTGTCTAAACGTTAAAGTAAAGGATTAAAGCGATAGATCTCTGATTACTAATGGGACGGTTTTTTTGACAGGCGACAGTAGTACGATACTACAATATTCTTAATAAGCTATAATAAGCAGCTCAGCGGGCTTTCAAATTAACTATCTTAAGCTGTTGGCTGTTTATAAAAACCCCTTTCAACTTGACCAGTTGACCCTTCAACTATAATGTATCCATCTATACGTTCGGAAAGTTATTAGTTACTTCCTGAGATCCTATAGTTACGTATTTATCCGCTTAATTTGAAGTCAATAGATTAGGTTAGAATTCACCCAGACGGACAGACACATCAAAATCAATACTTTCCTTGTATGCTCAACTACGTAATAAGCAGTAATCATGTTGTCTTTTTCTCTTGATAATGTGGGTGATGTATTGTGCGGTTACATGTGTAATTTTCCTCTTGATTTGTGGCTTCTCAAAAGGAAAATGTATACCTACACACCTTTCCAACTCAAGTAAATAAGGTAAGACCTGTACAACGCAAAAACTTGAGCACAAGTCCCAAGCGTACATAATGCTCAAAAGCTTAATTCGTTCGTCATTCCAACACTCTTCAGCTTCAATTGTTGCAAGTTTGTTTCAAAGAAAAAAATAAAAAAATGGAAAAGTTGGAGAAGCCTAACTGACTGATTGCATTTTCAGAAAAATGTACGTGGGCTGAGGTGTACGTTGGGACGAAGAGGTCGAAAATTCCAAGTCATGCAGATATTATTTCCACTTGTTCGTGTGGCGTAGCTTTAACTCTCAGAAAAGTGTTGTGTACGTACAAGCTGCAAACGTAGCATTTGTCAATAGTATGATAATCTCAAGGTCGATTTACCTTACACGGTAGTTAAAGGGCTGAAGTAAAGGCTATCAACAGTAGGCAAGTGGGCAGACTTTATTTTTTGCATGTTTCCCCTCGCAAAATTGTAATCACTCTTTTACTTGATACATTCTGCACCAACGTTCACTTAAAACTATGCAGTAAATTTATTTCTTATGTGATTTTTAATAGAGTCATGCTCGCAATAAAAAGCACTGGTTTTAATGACAAACTGTGAAAATGAATATATGCGGGTTACACAACTGCACACAGTTTTGTTTACATTTTACAGTTTTTTAAAGTTGTAAAGATGATGATGAAGCTTGCCAAAATATCATGAAATATAGCTCAAAGCAATACTCAAATTTTGACAGACGTATACATTGTTCGCAATACATTAAATGGGCGAACGATAGTGATGTGATGACTCAAAAATTTTGCTATTAATCAATCTATGGTACCGCATCTTTCACAATCCGGTAGAAAGAGTGAACGTTTAATTTCATTTACTTTGTTCGATTCAGCTAGTTCGTTGAGTTTTTGCTCGATGAATCAATTTGTTTTATTTTTTTGTTGTTAGTGAGCTCTTGTTGCTCAATTACTTACATGATTAAAATGCTAGCAATCCTTTTTGGATAACGATGCTAAGAGTAAAACCGCACACCCAAGGTACAATAGCGTATCTCATTTGCATCACAATCTATCGGTATAAGAAGGGGCATATCGTGTCACTGACGTCTCGTATAGTAATTTTAAATTCATTTCTTGTCAATGCCGTAGTTCTAACGAATATCAATTAGTTTACACAATTGATAACAAGGGCAGTTGCAACATGAAGGAACACAAGTTACAGGAACCCACGAAAATAACTTTAAACACCACAACGTTATTGGCAGAAATAGGATAAAAAAATACTGTATTGTTATCGCTGCTAGGAGAGAGGAAAATGGAGGTGGGGATATGTCAATAATGCAGTATTCGAGTTAATTATGTATGAAAAATATTTTGCGTCACACCTGGAATTTAAAGAATACGTAGTGGTTTTTTCTTGATTAAAAAACTGATTAAAGCTTAAAGTGTTGAAACTCTTGAAAGGGATAAGGCAAATACAATGTGTTTACATCATCATCATTGGTAGATTACTTGTTACTGAACATAAAAGGGAGCTGATCAAATTAAGAATATGCTTTCTTACTGCACAAAATCATGCAATGGATTCCCATGTCTAATCTACGGCCTCGGAATAACCTCTGCAAATCCTCTTTCATTAATGCACAGTCATACTTTCACAGAAATACTTAAAAAGGGTAAGAAAACATGGTAATACTGTACCATAGACTAGAGTAGTACTACAGCATGAAGCGTTTAATAAAGTTTCCTATTTTAGATTGATAGCAAAAAGAAAATTTTTGTGATTTTCCTTGCATTAAATGTAGGAGTGAAGTACCACCAGGTAAGGAGGGCACGTTATTCCGCTTGTTTTCGGCTTAATCAAGTATTAAAATAACCGTAAATCTCGGAGAAATCGTGCTGATGATTGAGATAAAAATCAAATCGGAAGGCAAAGTCAAAGTTCCACTTCCTTTTGATAGGATGGCATGTGTAACCTAGTACTAAAACAATTTCTAATAGGTAATGGCACGTATAAATCTATCCTATTATTCAGCTAAATGACGGCATGTTATGAGCAGATAATAGTTATTATAAAAACTTTTAAGAGTGAATTGTAAGGCTATGTTTTCGACCTGGTAGCCAACAAGTCAACTGGTACCTACTTGATAAATATCTTTTTAGGTTTTTAAACGATAATACTTGTAAAGTCATACACGTTCCTTGTCACGTCATCAAGTCTAGTATCATTGCAGTTCTTCAACTGATTCCCACCAGTGATGCGATAGTAGTAGAATGTATCTGGCATTGCTCATGGCTTAAGATTAATTCAAGGGAAAAATTAAGAAAACTATCTTGATGTGCGCATACAGAGTCATACTGCATAATATTTTATATGTTTTATTGTATTTACCTAGTTATGTCAAGCTATTTCAAGCATTCAAATACATTAGCTACCTAGTTGTTTTTTGCAAAATTTTGCAATATCTGGTTAAAGAAAGTAGCACTAATATACTTTAGCTTCAAATATTTCATTAAGAACTGATTGAATTTTCTCTTTATTAATTAATATGATAACATGATTAGCATGAGAAAAAAAATTCTTGTTCATTTGAATAACTTCCCGGGTCTCCACTATTGTACTTGAGTATTGTAAATATGATATGTAATTAATAATCACACAAAATTTAACATCTTGTGAGTAATTAGAAACGGATCGCTCATTAAAACCTAACAAGATCTCCTGAAAGAAATGTACATTGATTGTGTTTTATTAAGGAAACAAAAGCTCAATCAGAGCCTCATAATGAACTTTATTTGTAACAATATCTGAAGCAAATTATTTATATTCCATTTTCCTTAATAAAAATGCCAGAAATCTTGGAAAACTTATTTGGTAATAAATTAAATCCTTCAATCATTTTAGCTCTGAGGATTGCAGCGAAAAGTAACTTTTGAGTTTTGCATTGAAATAAACGTAACCTATGCTTATAGTACCCAATAAAATTAAATTGTGATTGAAAAATGGGAGTAAAACACAAAATATGAAAGTTTGATGAAATCAGTGCATTCTCAAGAATAATTTTTTTTACAATCATTCACATTATGAGATTGAAAGAAACTTATTTAGATATATGTGTATGTATATTTTTGCATTAACTCTTATATTTGATAGGTGAAAGCAAGCTTGGCAATCATTAATATGGAGCCAAATGCAGTAATGATTCAAAAGGTACGTTTCTGTA
>JAANSQ010002343.1:0-12218 GCA_036850885.1 Lepidocyrtinus dapeste | reverse complement strand
TCGTCAATTTAGAAGAAATAGAATTTAATCCTTTTTCACACGAAATCATCACTACCGCCGCCATGAATCTTCTACCATAGACTATGTATGATTTTAGCCCAAACAAAAAAAAACCACAATCTTACACTGAGTGTTATACACTCTCTCTAATAAGAGTACAAAAATTTAACGCTTATCCTAAACATGAGCCTTTCATTCTCATCCCATAAACTCTCTGTTCACTGAACTTAAGCACATCAAATTGGGCAAGTGTGTTGCTCCGCTCGCTTTCCGCTACCCGCAAGCTAGTATGAAGCTAAGATATTCAGGCAATGCATTCATCGCATTCAGTTACATATTATATTTGCTTGAGTTGTCTTTGCTGCCTGTGTGTTTGAAAGCATTGCGATCATCTGTCTATGCTGGCGAAGCCGCAAGGCCGGGGTTTACTGGAAAGGCTGTGATAGGTCTGAGTTCAGGGAACGGAGAGTACATGCAAAGTTGCCCTCTCATAATGTACGAATTATATATGTAGTTTAGCAAAACAAAGTCTTGACTTCGTAAAAAATACGTTGTAGAGGTTGAAAATATAATAGAATGCTATTTATGCTATAAATCTTTGTTCGGCCTCGCTAAGCATCTTGCAACTACATGCAGGGTTGTAGACGGGCGGCAGGGGGTAAAAAAAGCAGCAGCTCTGTTCTGCTCCTCCTCATTCGTTATCGAACGTAATGATGACTTGATGACGTTGCTTACCTTTGGGTACATGTGTGAATTCGTTAAATGTTTACGAAATACGATTCCATCCTAGCACACAGGTTACGAAAGAGAACGATCCCCGATTCCCCCAACCACTGCTATTTTCTGTCCTACCCGTGTAATGCCGTCCCCCATCCTCTACATTCATTCCGTTTTGTGGATTGGATAGTCACCCAAAGGAGAACCTAAAAGAGATCCTAAAGGAAGGATAGTAAAGGAATGTAGCATGTAGTGCATTAGTCTGGGCGATCAGCAGCAGCACTATCGCAAAGCGTACATACATTCATGAATGCATATGCGTATATGATTTCCTTTCCTATAAGTTGTAAATAATTTCTCCACTCCAAGAATGATTATAGGAGAAGTGGAGACAAAGATAGCAGGTTCTCTCAGATCGTATTCGGACCTTCGGAGAAATCCGATTTTAACATTTTTATTACATTTTTATCTATCTTAATCAAATCGGTAGTTGTAGCAGTAGCTGTTACAACTTCACTCAGATGCAGTACCTTAAATTAATTACTTAGGTTATTTAGTGTTTTACAACAAATGCAAATAAATTTTTTAAATATATTCGTGTGACTTGTTTGGTGAAAGTAATTCGAGGAAAACCGCAGGTCAACTCAGAGAGACAAACATTACTCTGTTGTGATCGAGGAGAAACAAGAGGACGTGAACGGACGGGAGGAGATCTGAACTGGATATGAGGGTCTTTCCAGTTATTCTCCATCAGGTTTGCGACTAGTGAGTCGAAAAAACATTATCCGTGAAGTGCAACTTGAAAGCTCTCTAGCAGCAATAATAACTTTTTCATTCGTGTAATCAATTTGTAAACCCAGGATACGTGAAAAGGACGCTGTAAGGTAAGGCCTCTTGTTTCCTTTCAACTTTTGTCAATTAATTTACATGCAAATTGTTTCTGCTTAGCCGTCGTTAAGGAAAGGCCAGGGAGGCTTAAGCTGGATCGTTGACATTCATCATTCTGCATGAAAAGAGCTCGAACATTATCATGTATGGTAAAAGAAGTCTTATCATAATACAAGACCTTATTTTACTTATGTTAGAATCTTTTGTTTCAGTCACTGGACTGCTTCATTCTGTTTGTTTAAACGCTCGCACAACATTTCATGCAAATGGGCGCCGGTGTCTGCAGGGCACACACTTGCTTACTTCAGTTTTCTCGCCCTTTGCATAACTCGGGCAGCAGACTCACTCACTTAATTAGACCTCTTTCCATGTTTTTCTCAATCAAATATTGATGTACGAGAGACTCTCAACGTCAACGGCCCAGCCAGCCTCCCGCCAACATAACACCTTACAAATTTGCTAGCTTCAGAAAGCATACTAATCTGCATATTTTGCTAATCTTTAAGTTTCAGTAGAAGCTTTGTTTTGAATTTTTTGTAAATTTGCTTCTGCAGAACTTTGGTCAGGAATCACGATGGTCTGAGGAGACCCCAGTAGGGTCGTAATGTGTATCATCGACACTTATTCTTTTCCAAGTTCACCTATGAAACTTTTCTTGCATTTCGCATTGTTCTTTTGCAATTTGTCTAATCATTCTCGGGTGCATTCATTCGCTGCTCACTACGCAACAACGCAACTCCGATTTCAGTATAAATTTTGCAAAATCTTCAAGTTTTTTAAACTGTTTGTGATAGTGTAATATTCGATCTTTTTGATGAGTTTCCTAACGAAACCAAATTCCAGTCAAAGCTATTAAATTGAAGGTTATAGGGATGCTCTTTTACATAAAAATGGTAAGGCAAGATATGTATGTGTCAACTTTGCAACTTTGTCAAATGTTGAAAGAATATGAACATTTAAAACATTCTTTGGGCAAACACATTTTCAAATTATGAAATTAGCGCAAAAAATATGAGCCACAAAAATGCAATATGCGTTTATAAAGTTTTCGTATTCATTAAAGTTTGTTCTTTGTTGAATATGCGTTGGAGAAAGCAGCCCGCGCCTCTACCTCAAATAAATGCCGTCTTCTTTCACCAAAACGGTCCATCGAAAAAAATAGAGATCAGACGTGATTTGCTCTTTGCAAAAAATCTGCGAGAGATACTTAACCACTACCAAGGTAAAGACGACATCAACACAACTAAACTGGCCAGCTTCGACAATTTAATTATAACGATACCTGCGTCTATGGTGAAAGAGAACGCCATTGATTTGATGTAGTGGTGCATTTTCAAACTTGAGAAGCAAAATGTGCATATCTTATGCCTTACCTATTAAATAATTGAGCATCCCAATAACCCCCAATTTCCTGGCTCATTGAGTGAAATTGGGTTTCCTTTTGCAAAATTTATGCTTAGGACAGAAGATAGTTGAAGTATGTGAGAAAGATGATGCTGTATTGATCACTTTACATTGCTTGATTGCTTTATTTGATCTACATATTTGGATGCAATCAATCACAAATAAAATTTGCATTCAATACCAGGTAGATTGTTAGATTGTCAACTCTGAATTGTGATTTTTAATATTGATTTGCTTCTTTTTCTTTAGACTAATATATTTTTTGTGTAGTAAGTAAAGTCCCTAGGAATAATCTAATGAGCTCAGGATGAATCTAGTGTGGTAACGATTGATTAAGAGGTGCTTTCAAAGCTACCTAAATCATGCACATGCACATGTCATCAAACGGTGCTGTGGGGTTCTACTTTCTCTTCCTCTACTCGACTCGCTTGGCTTTCATGGTTTGAGAGTCAGAATGAGCTTACGCTAGTTGTCGCAAGATCGAGTCTAGTCCTCCTCATTTTGGTACACTTTTTCCTCTTCAACTGCAGCTAGGAAAAACTGTGTGCCCAGAGTTATCACAACTGTATGGGTAGTACAGAATGCGATCAGTATCGTCAACATTCATAGTATAATTTTTTTGATGCACTCATGATTCTCTCATGATTAAAAAGAAAAATAATTGATATGATCGTCTCTGGCATTATTTTAATCTGGGGCGTTGAGAAAATTTCTGGAAAACTTTTTTTATTCATCTGCATCTCCTCATGACAGCCTCATATGGCGCCTCTAGTTTTACGTCATCATCATCCTCATACCTTTTCCTTTCTACACATTTTTTTTATAAAATGAGGTGTTTCTAGAGAAGTTGAGTTTGTAAAGATGCTTCCAAGAAGAGAAAGTAGAGAAATCTGTGATCGTGATCCGAGACCAGATCGCTAATCTTACGTGTTTCTGTTTGTTGGCGCCAGGAGCCTCATCCGGTGTTATGAAAAATACTCGTTTTTTTTTCCTTATTTTCCTCTCAGTTCGAATAGAGCTTTTCTTGATTGTTACGAAACGTACTTTGAGCAGTTTATACATGCGTAGTTCTTGGCTCATTTCCTCCGCCGCCGTAGAAACACGCTGATCACATAAGCATTAAGCAGTAGTCTGCATTCGCATTGCAAATTAGTAGGACAGATGGAGTCAAGATTGTTCTGCAATCACGTTCACGTTCGCATTTGCCATTTTCCTCTCCTCCATCATTCTGATCGATTCCACTGATAGGCATTTAAATTTAAAATTTATCATGATTCTATGGATTCGTTTCTTACGAGTCAATTGATTACTACTATCTAGCGATAAATACATGATCACATCCTCTCAACATCATCCTCTTGACATAAATGTCACCTTTATTTTGCCCCTCATAATATGACTTTTTTCCTCATTTTTTTTGCGCGTTGCATTTGCATCAAAGTTGATTCGAGTCTTCTCAAGTCGGACAGGGGCACACAGTTAAAATTTTTGATTTACCTCTTTTCATGCATTTTGCATGGTACTGCAATTTGACATAATTCCCTTTCGACTGGCTTTAGAATTATTGATCCGAGGACATAAATAAAAATGCGCTTTTTATTAGGAGCAGTAAACAAGCTGAAATCATTCCCCATCAACTTACTCCTAATTGCACTCTTCTCTCTTGGATTGATTGAATGGACAAATGCACATGGTACTCAGCTCAATGCCACATTAAAATCGAGTTAAACTCGTTCATAAAAGACTCGGAGGAATTCTAGCAAAGGCGCATTCATTCTAGTTCATTCACATTCACTTCACTTTTCCTCGCAAATTCGATGCTTTTTACGAGAAACAAAACTGCAGTTTAATTCGTGACCTGGTTGGTTTGCGGTTCTCAATGCTTGGGATGTAGGGTTTGCTCCTTAAAGCCACAATTATGGTCACCCTTATCGAAAAAGAAAAGAGAAGATGTTTATTCTTTTATTGGTTTATTGCTCGAGCAGAGTGGAGTTGTAAAAAAGTGGGAGTTCTCCTGTTGCTATGCTACTCTCTCTATATTCCCATCCATCCATTCGTCCTCCCATAAGTTTGCTAGAGTCTTCATTTCGCTTCAAGCTCCACAAACTTTTTTACCTGAAATAAAGCAAAAATTTCAAGCCGCTTTCCACGACCAGGTTGACACTCTTTGTCTTTACTTTGGCTTGGCGCTATTCGTTCTTCAGTTGTTGAGAGAGAGTGGAGGGCAAAAGGCCACTTGAAGGATGATGATTGTGATTGTGTACTCACTCTCGAGTCAACCTCTGATTTGGTTCATTGGATGATAGTGATCTTTTAGGATGAGCGTCATCACCTCAATCTCCGGGTGAAATGAAACATTCTCTTGGTGAATTATGAGAACGCGTTGCGTGGTCTCTCGCGTTAAGTTTGCCATAAACTTCCGTTGGATTCATTGGCAATGAAATTTCTTCATGAAAGTCACCATTCTCATAGCATTCTTCACTTGTGTCGGGTGGGGTGACTTGAGCTTTGAAATATATTTGTCGTGGCATATTCTTGCCAATCTAGCTTTCTTTCGCAATTTGCGAATATTATACGACATACTTTGAGACAGGATTGAGTTGCTGTTCTGTTTTATGTGGTCGGTAATTCCTCATTTTATGAGAGCCCATCAGAAACCCGTTAAGAATGGAAGAAGAAGGAGCTTGGAACGAACTCAGCTCCACATTTCAATTGGTTTGGGGTAGTTTGGGATTCAGGAAAACTATATTATTAATAGGTTCTCCTCGTAAAAGACTTTTTTTTTTGAAAGTTGAAGTAGTCCATCAGCCCCTCTTCTCTGTCTCTCTCTCAGCTCGATTTACAGTTTTTCGGTCTTTGTTGTGGAGGAAATGATGAAACGTCGATTCCAAAATGGCATTTTTTTAGTAGCACGGCTATGGTTTACAGCCGAATTTTTACTTAATGGCCCATATATTGTTTCTTTTGGTGTCTTGTCCTTCTTGCATCCCAACCCAATTTTAGCTAGTCCAGGCTGAAGCATGTAAATCGAGTGGTGGATGGAGGGGTTAGGTGCGTCGTCACGTCGTCATTCAGCTGACTGAGTTACAGCAATAACGGCTTGAGTTTTCATTCCACAACTCTCATTTCCAATCAAAATGATCTTCTCCAGCTCGCTTTACGAGTTTCTGGAGAGGTCCACAAAACAAAGTGAGCGAGATGAAAATGCTAATAAAAAGGGTAATCTCGCGTAGTTCGAATGGCTGAGTGAGTGATGTTGATGTGGATGCTCACTTTTTCCCTCGTTCCGGATGAACAGGTTTCATTTCCAGATTCAGCTCATATTTCATATTTCGTGGCTCAGGTGAGTCTTACTGAGTCAGGTTTAGCTTTGTTGCTTGCGTCTTGCTCTTTCCTCGCCCATAAAAGTCCCTGCTGGAGATCCCAAGTTTATGGCCACTTTTTTCATGGTTTTGATTTGTCAAAGTGTGTCTTTGTCGTACTGGAGCACTATTTTTTACGACGCTCTCAATTACTTTCTCCTGAATTCCCCTGAGCTGCAAGCCAACAGCACATCCAGAGCTATAATCCTTCCTTCTGGAAACAAACATACAGAATATTTTACGAGCGGTGCTGGCTGCTGCCCCAAGTCCAAACTCTCTTGATTGGAAAGTGGATGACGAGAAAAGAGTTTGATGGCTCCAATGTAGCTCTGCTCATTTCAATTTTTTTGTCCACAGTTTTAATTGCATAATTACAAGTTTTGGGAAGTGAGTGAGAAGCAAAAGACGACATGTGTTCCGCACTAAAGAAAATCTTTTATGGCCAGACCCTCCTAGCTGACTTGAACAAATTTCATCTAGTCTCATCTTTCTTTTTTTTCTGTTTTCTCATTACCGGAAAAGCTCATCAACATCAGCACCACCGCCAACACCTTTCGCACTCTTTCAATAAAGCATTGTCTGCATTGGGGTGACCAGAGACGGGGCTTTGCATGAATTGAAGTATTACGTGAATTGGTAAATTGGCTGCCAGTTGGAATTACTATTGAAAAGTTTGTTGTTGCCCTTAAGTCTAGTATGCCGGGTGCATATCAATTACTTGGAATTGCAAAGCAATATTCTGTCTGAGGGAGTCATGAATTATTATCTGGCTTCGTCGCTCTCGCTCTTGTCGCGCTTCTTCTCTTTGTCGTCTCAGCATACCACCACATATGCTTTCCACCAGTTTGCCACCCACTCTCTGTGCTAGAGTAACTATGATGTTCACTTGTTCGCAACCATTTATTTCTTAATTTAGAGTCGAGACTAGCCAATTATATATTTTCCCTCCGAAGACGAACTTTGACCAGTTTTTCCTCTGCGTTGAGCCGAGATTCGCTATGGAAGTTGGAGATTTGAAATGATGTTGTTGGTTGTTCTTTCACGAGTCGCCACGCTTCCCTGCTCTGGATAAATAACGATGCCTAATAATTCCCAACCTCATTTTGTTTGACTTGACCTATGGGGTGCGGAGCGCTTCTACTGATATAATTACCCAAGTTATCACAAGTATCTATGTATGCATGTATTTATGAATGAGCTTCATTGTCATCATGTAATTTCAAGATGTGTGTGAAGAAGAATGCGCGCTGAGTATGCTCTTGCTCGTTCCTCCGAATCCAATCCAGATTAGTTGACAAAGAGTGCACTGGGCCAAGACCTGGTTGGTGCGGGAGCGCTAAGAGAGTCTCAATGGCTACACGTTTTGATTCCGAGGGAGAAAGCAGGACAAAGCAGAGGACACAATGCAATTACCCTAGCTTCGCTCTGCTCTGATAAGCTCACGCAACGCATTCCCAACAATTCGAATAATTCTATTCTCCAGAAAGATGATCATAATTTGAATTATCTCCTCTTCTGCTCTCTCATTCTTCCAAGCAGAACCGAGACTGTGTTAAGACGCCCAAAACTTGTCATTTCATTTCGTTCACGCTGAATAAGCATGAAAAATCCTGCTTTACATAATTAATTGGCACTGGCTGCGCTTTATTACTCTACTGTGTCTCGTTAGCTGAAATTGAGTCAGAACTTCGTTTCTAGCCCCCCATTTCCCAAGTCATAACGAGTAATTCACTAATACACTTTATTCAATATTAGAGATTATATCTAAATCAATGTTCTCAACCGTCATCTCAGAAAACATTTTTGGTGTTTATGGCAGACAAAACGAGCCCAATTAAATCTAGAACCGAGGCAAATTTATTCCCACAAAAATTAGCATCAAAGTAACGACCAAGGAAGCTATGAGTCTCCTTTGGTATAATAAGGTCTTTGATCACCGTCCATAATCAGTTGACTTTTCTTGACAACAGAACGTGGGAAACTCATCTCGACAAGAAATAACAAAACGGAGCATTGATTCACTTACTGTGAACGTTTGCCACTCTCAATGGAGGGCATGTTAAGCCGGCTCAAATGTCTTGTCATAATCGCAATGGAAGTGTCGTAATTCGTGGCAGTAGAGTAAAATGTAAACATATTTATGTTATTGGTGCACATATTTACGCTGCATAAGTGTTTTTGGTTTGGGACGAGAGGTCATAATTTTGATGGCGCCAGTTGAAAGGAGCGCTTTCATTTCAAACACCTAGGCCCTCGTCAAGTCAACTCGATCAGCTCCTTCAAGTTCTTCTCCAGACTGGAAAGAATGTCATCATGAGTATGTAGTTTAGGTTTATGAGTTGATGTATCCGGCACTACCATAATTCTCAGAGCTCAGCTTAATCTTTAAAGATTTTAATGGGCTTTTAGCAAAAAATTGAAGAGCAGTAATGTAATGCCAAGTGTAAACATTTCGGATGACGACGACGGATCACTTTTGAGGCATTAGTCAGGCTTAGAATCCAAGCAAGAAACTACATTTCGCTATTCCAGAAAGTAGAGGAAAAATGTAATGAGTTTGTGACTCGTCTTGAGAATGGGAGGATAATTATTATGGATAATGGTGGGATAACAAAGGTCACATGTGTTCGAGAGAATGGCTAAAAATTTAAGTTGTTGCGAATTTTATTACCTGCTCGTATAAAATGGAAGCAATAAGACATTTCTCATTTTTAGTGTTTTTGCATGAGCTAAGCCGTAATAATGAGTACGGAGAAAAACGAGTAAAAGCTCTCAGCAGAAGAGAAGGAGAAGAGGGTTAGTGCTTGCAAGTCGTTTTCGTTTTGCCATTGATAGAAACAAGCTTCAGAAAAGAAGAGGGGGAACAAGAAGAAGCTCCTCGTATTTCACTCTCTCAATTTAATGGACTCATTAAACAGCGTGTAAAATTGTAAATAGGGAATCATGAGATGAGTAATGTGGATGGAGCGGTTATACTTCTGCTTCGTCTGTGTTGTGTTGCAGTTGCACTTGAAACAACAACTTCTTTCATCGAACCGAGCTGTTTGATTGCGACTCGGTGAGTACAGCGCTATTGGAAATATGATAGAGGTGGAGGTGACCTCTGAGCAAGAAAATGAACGCTGTACTCAGCACACCAAAATACACCATCATATCAACGCTTATGCACCTTGATTACGTGAGAAGTTAGTGAGTGAGGAAGCAACGTGTCGTCCAACCACATTTTTTTTCCTTGTGCTCAAAATCTGTTAACTGCCAACTCGCTCTCCATTTTTATTACTGGGGGATTTTTTATTGTTGAAAAGTGGAGGGCCGTAAAAATCATTCCATATTCGCAAATCCAAGTTACCAGTTTTTCTTTCTGGTTTTGCATTCACATTCGATTCTGCCTTGATCGAGGTTTGTTGCAAAAAAAACGATTTAAAATGCAAACACATGCTTTAAAATCTGCGATTGGCAGTTTAGAGGGTCCAGATTTTTTGTCATCCCTCTCTCGTTGAGCGGCATGGCTTTCAGGAAAGAATGCATGTGTTGTGCTCACCATAAAAATTGATTGCGTTGTTGGGCTTGAGTGGGGGAAGCAACAACTCTCGATAGCATAGGTAAATGCAATCACATGGCGATATGATATGATTGATGGCCGTCATAAAATTGCTGCGAGTGAGTCACTCACTTTGGAATCCTGCACGTTGGTGCACTTCGTTTCGCTGTCCATTGTCCTGTTAACTTTTGAGTGTCCTTGCCATTGCATTGCAGCATCAGCATACTCACGCTCTCCTCTCTACTTCACATCTTTATGGCTCAATAAATGCGCAAAGAGAAAACCGGATTTTTATGTTTAATTGCCAGCGTCAAGAAATCCACTAATGAATTGGATTTGGAGGGGGAGGGAGGACGAGAATGAGCTACGGTCAGGGACTTCATGATGCGTAACATGCACAGAAAACACCCACAACGTGGCAGGTTCCGTGTAAAAGTACTTACTTAATTTTTGCTTGCTCTCTGTCTCTACTCTCTACCTTGCTCAGAGGCAACGTGCTTCAACTGAACTGAGATCTTTCAGGGATTAGCTATCCTGAAATGAATCTCATCTCAACCAGGCACTCAACCATTGAAACCAAAGGGGGCCAATTTTCTCTTTCCCGTTTGCACTTTCTCGGGGTCTCATCTCATCTGATCAAATGGTTCCATCTTCTTTGATCTCAGATCTCATCCGCTAAAGACTATGTATTTGAGAGAGTTTATGTGGAGCTTGCAGGTTCAGATTTGAGTTAATTGCGGTTAGTGTTGAGCCCAGTCACACCTGAAAATCCCAAGATTGCCAAAGAATTGCGAGGGACTTGCTTCAAATATGTATTCTCTTTCAGGTTGCAGTTTGCAGCTGCAACATTAGGCCATAAAAGTACGAGAAGGGAACTGAGTACAAAGTGCTAAGAACGATAAGAACCAGGACCTGCCTTGCAATAATGAAAGGGACTTGTGCTTTTCAATGTGACTTCTTATCTTGTATCATGACTCGCGATGAAGCATGTACACAAAAGCGCATGTAACACGGCAATAAATACTAGAGATGCATTCGGATTCGGAAGGTTTCAAGCATTCACAACACAACGTGTTCCAAATGAAGCGTACAGTTTGAACAACTTGGTTATCTACAATAACATCTTTAGTATCAATAATAGGAAAGGAAGCATGCAGTTAACGAGCTTATTGCCACATAAAAGCATAAAAGATGAAATGCGAAAGAAATAAAATAAAAAGTAAACTGCTTTTTCATTTTATGCATTCCGTTTTTTTCTCTCCTTCGTTGTCATGCTGTTAATAGCAAAGAATTCTGCTGGGTCGAATGCACTTGCTTGTTGCATTACCCCATTTAATGGATTGCTCGCTTCCAATTCGACACGATTTTATGGCCCTGTTTCATTCATCGCTTTTACGAGCCTCCTCCTCTCCCCTCCTGCTTACTTCAGAGAACACACTGACCCCCGGCTTTTTTGTCACTTTTTATTTCAGTTTGTGCATGTGTGCAAACTTTGGCTCACTGAGAAAATAAAGGTAGGATCGGTCCATAACTCCATAATCTTAGGGCTTTTACGACCCGAAACAGGCAGTTGTAGGAGAAACCGGCATTTAATATGGCTCCGCAATCGCTCCAATGCTATGCAACACATTTAACGATCATCCCGTGAAACATCCAAGTCGTTTTGCGTTTTGGTTGGCTGACCTCGTATGGTTTCGCGGTTTTGCGAACAATGCACTGTAACCAAACTCGGTACAATGTGACCCTCGGAAAGCATGCTTCAGCCTGAAATTTGCCCAGCTTTTCCTCCTTCAAGAATAAACTTGACTTTGGTGAAGTCAAGTGATAAATAGCAAGTAGGGCCCGCACGAGTTTCCTCGTTTTTTCCCTTTTGTTTCCTCATGCTCGATAAAAAAAACTGGTGATTTAATAATGTGATGAAGAAGAAAAAGCGGCAATCATGAGAAGTAATTACAGTGTAAGAAGTTGTTGTCTTTCAAGAGAAACGGAATGACCTATGTAGCTGCGAGTGTAGTGGCAGAGCAGCTGCAGCATCTACACTTGACTATTAGTACTGGCCTGGCCATAAAGATGAGCATCTCAACAATTAGGATGATATGATGAGAGTGCATTGCTTCCTTCGAATGTGTTGCATTCGCTGCCAGCGTACAGAGTTGGTGCAGTGTACGTGGGAATCTCAATCTAGCACTCCTCCTCACTTGCTCTAGCTCTACCCTCTTCTCCTGATAACGACTCTAATGACCCCAATATAAAAAAAAAGTTTCCCAGATCGGGCCAGAATTGGAGAACTTTTCGCATGGCTGTAG
>JAANSQ010002342.1:0-12218 GCA_036850885.1 Lepidocyrtinus dapeste | reverse complement strand
ATCCCGTCCCATTTAAAAAAGCATATCATGCTTCATACTGGAGAAAAGCCTTATGAATGCAAAGTTTGCGCTTGTCGATTCAGACTTCAGCACGACTTGATGCGCCATTCTACACGTCATGCCGAAAACAACCCTTTAACTAATTTCAAGTGCCGTATTTGTGGCCAAGACGGTTTTCGAAGATTTTCTACATTCAACGATCACCGACAAAAGAGGCACAGGAATATTACAGTAGAACCTGAGGACACTAAAGCATTTGGCTGTGGAATTTGTCAAAAACCCTTCTACACCCGGGAGGGAGCTGCAATTTGCACAATGTTTGGCCATGACCCAACAGCATTACGTGGTCAAATGTTTAAGTATGAATGCCCGCATTGTCCTAAGAATAGATTTGGGTATCACAGCCTTGCAGCCTTGCGAAAACATTGGGCCGCGGAGCATCCTCACATCACTTTGCCTGGAGTATATCGACATGGAATGTATGACGGTGCTGGGCGTCTCAAGGATTTTACCGAAGATAAGTTACCATACGTTACCTTACCGAAAGGGTTAGTAGGGGAGTTTAGGAAAACTGGAATACCACCAAGTGGATATGAGCCA
The DNA here is from genome assembly GCA_036850885.1 of Lepidocyrtinus dapeste. NCBI lineage: Eukaryota > Metazoa > Arthropoda > Collembola > Entomobryomorpha > Entomobryidae > Lepidocyrtinus > Lepidocyrtinus dapeste. Next base: position 11,618 of record JAANSQ010002342.1, on the reverse strand, counting down.
GAACCAGGAGTTTCTCTATACGTGGAATTCGAGTTGCTACCGATCGATCCAGCTTTGCTTACTAAAGTTAGGAAAGTAAGAAAAGTTAGCAGAAAAAAATGTAGCAACAATATATCCAGGCCTGAATGCACCTTGTGCTCAATGACCTTTTGTAAAACAAGCAACCTTAAAAGACACATGAAGACTAATCATCCGCCTGGTAAGATTTCAAAACCACTAAAGAAACGGGACCGTGAAATGCCTAGGAACAATCGTGTTCAAAAACTTTGTTCCTTTACAAAAATGCCAATGTCTTTAGGGGCACTTGGAGAAAAACGGGTATCAGGTAGCTCAAGAAAAGTTCCATTGACAGTAAAAGCGTCTACCTCTTACTCGGAGAATACTTCTAGCAAAATAAATTCATCTCCACCTATTACAGAAGTTGAGACTAAGATGAGTGTGAATATAAATGATACAAACGCGGTGAAAGCAATCTTGGGTAGTAAGGTATTACGTGTAAGCTTATCTAAAACGTTCACCTCTTACTCAGGCGAAATAAAATCTTCATCACCACCTATTACAGAAGTTGAGTCTAAGATGAGTGTAAATATAACTGATGCAAGTGCGGTGAAAGCAATGATAGGCAGTAAGGTATTACGTATAAACTTATATAAGATGCGCATAAATAAAGCGAGTGGACTAAATGAATTTTAAACCCTGGTTCGTCAAATGAAAGGGATTCAAAAATGGGAAGTAGTGTTACACCACGTGATTCCGATGCTGTTAAGTGATTAGTTTTTTCTTGGATTCATGGATAATTGTATTGTAAAATTCTCCTCCTTTCTCATTCTCTCATTGCCTATTAAAGACGGTAATGATTTATGTAATTTACTTATCCACGACTCAAACGGAAATGATCTATAGAAAGACGAAACTTATCAACAATTTTCATTTTCTCTTCCTCTTCTGTGAATTTGAATTTACCGTTGTAATTGAATGCACATTTCTATAGATGTATTCTGTTTGGTCTCTGCAAATATTTAAGTGTTATTAAATATTTTTTATTCCTATATCATGTGAAATTCTTAAATAAAAAATTGAAAGTTACCAGTTAAAAATTTGAAAAAAGAAGTTTAGTTTAGTAAGCATTTTCGTTTTGCATACTAGAGAAAACGAAAATACGGATAACACGAAAGCCAGTGAAAATAGCCAGCAAGATATGATTTTAGGTTTTTGAATTTTTTTTAACAACTAATTGTATTGTAAAATTCTCCTCCTTTCTCATTCTCTCATTGCCTATTAAAGACGGTAATTTTTATAAAAATATTCTGTATGTAAATGGATTTGTACATTTTTTAATTTTTGTATTTTAAATGTAACTAAATATGGTCGAGATATTAAATAATATCTAAAAACTAAAACCGAGTGAAAGTTAATGCATCGTCTTGGTAGGAGAATGAAAGTAGGATACATTTGATGCACTTATCATAAAAATTAGTTTTTCCGTTTTCATCAGCCTCCTCCTCCTCCACTTACCCTAATTACAAATAATATTCCTTCCTAAAATCCAAGTCATTATCCGCGATGGAGTGCCTGCTTCTCGAACATCAAATCTCACTCCTCAATCTTCAGAACTCATCCTCTTCGTCTCCTCGATCATATGTTTGCTCTACCAGATTTTGGAGATCATCATCATACTGTACATCTCCATTCACATTTAGTCCCATTCTCATCATTAATTCACACATAACAGGCATGTTATGTGTGAATCTGGCCATTATGCTTCTGCTGCTGTTTCTATGCTTTTTGAGTAGTTGGCATACTCGCTCGTCTTCTCTGTTCTCCTCATATCACGCGAATGGAAGAATGGAACAACAACGAGAACCAAGAGAAAGAAGTTAAGAGAAACATATTATTTTTTCTGCACGAGTCAAGTAAACAAATCTCAAGGCCATATTTTTCCTCTCTGGTTCTGTATGCTCCTTCCCCTCTGGCCCTCTCCATCATCTCCATCATTTCTAAATTAGACTGGATCAAACCATAACCTTATTGAACTTGTCCAATCACCTAAAAGTAGAAAGCAGCCTAAGAACCGGATAAAGAATTTACTTCCTTCTGTAATCTACAATTCTACTTGACTGTCAGTAAAAAATGTGGATTGTTTTAATTGGATAAAGTGAAGGCAGTGAAAGGGANCGAGCACAAAATGAACGACAGTTCGAATAGTGGGGTCGCGTCCAATGGACAGCATAATCAAAACTCTGGAGGGGGTCTTGCTCAATCAGGCCTGGGGAACAGGGAGACTAAGTCGTTTAACGAGAAAATGAAGGCATTTTTTAAGGGGTTGAGGGGACCTTCTAATTCTTCTGGGAGTAGTAGCGCTGCTGCTGGTGGAGGTAAGTCAATTAAAGTTCATTATTGTTCTGGAAATGAGTACGTTAGAGTAATTGGGAAATTGATATTTTAATTTGAGGTTTTTATGGAGTCTCTTCAAACTCACGACTGCATCCAGACTATTCCCCAGCATGTGTCCTGCTGACTGACGAGCTTCAATCGGACTTGATCGGGACGCAACCCCTCCAAACTAGGTTGAGAGCGTTACAAATAATCACAGAATCATGTACTCTCAAGAGAGTGGAGCCCCACACCATAGAGAAGTTATGGACCCTTGCTAGTGACCTCTTCTCCTCTCCAGAGAAGAACACCCGTCACATCACCTTCAAAGCTTTCTCCGCAATAATCCAGGCGCAGACTGAAAAACCTGGGTTCTTCAGAGCAAAGGTGTTTTCCTTCTTGAAAAATCATGAAAAACCGGAAGACTCCTTCCATCGTTTCCAGTTGTTACAGGCGCTCACAGAAAATGGTCGTAATTTGGCATACATTGAAGAGAAAGTAGGGCCTTTTCTTTTGAGCTGGATGATCTCTGGAGAGATTGTAGGTCCCACTGCTACTGAGGTATGTGTGGAGGAGTTTATGGGGTTTCTAACGAACGTGGTTAAGCTCAACTGTAGCTTCCTTGATGATGACGTGCTAGGCGGGATTATACAGTAAGAACTAAAAATTGCTTTCAAAAACTTTTTATATCAAATTAATGTCAAAGGAAGTTTTTTAATTATATGTAAATTTTGATCTTAACTAGACATACCTGCATAACTGCCCTCACCCGCTCCCATGTGCCTGATGCTGTGGCCTGCATAAACCTCTTGAGCACAATTGTCATGTAAGGTTGTATTATGTCCTATTAATTTTAATGTAGTTGTAATTATTTACAGTAATTAACAGTCCTCTTTTCATAGGTACTCGATGATACCACCAAATACGCTGCAGACTGTGATCGCCACGTTATGCCGTACAGTAAACGCGGGATCGTCACTCTCTGTCGCTAGCTGGAAGATGATGAAGCACCTGCTCGGAACACATCTAGGCTCCTCCGGTCTGTTTATCCTGATTAACTTCATGAATGTAAAGGTAGGGGATCAGCAGTCGTCCTCCTCTACTAATGCAAATGCCAATGCCATGGAAACGATACCCTCTGTTAGTACAAGTGGAGCTGTTGATGGTGTAACTCCTCCCGCAGACTTGGAGATGAACTCGATAGTTAGAGGTGCTGTGTTTTATACTGGGTTGGTACTCTGGGGAGGAAGCAGCAGGGTTGTGAGAAGCTTAACACGTGGTGCCAGTGTGGGAGGTGGGGGTGGAGGCATTGTCGGTGTGGTACTTGGCGCGTACGAAGTCGTAAGTTTTGAATATTCCAGATACATTACTTAATAATAACTTAATAATAAATTTTAACTAATGTTAGAATTCTTTTTTTCAGGCGTTAACCCGTAACCATAAGTTAATCACTTACGAAATTCTGCTAAGAGTCCAGGACCTATTACGCCATAGTGCGGACTCCCTCCAAGTAATCGGGTGGAGTCTGGTGCTTACGATACTCCGTAAAATCATTGATTTCTACAAGAAGCAGGAATACCAGGCTTCCTCGTTGTCTTCCCTCCCTAACGACAAGAATCTGGACCAACTGATCCGAAACAATGGAGAACTATTGAAGCAAATTCACGAGACTCTAAATTTGGTTGAGGCGATCCTTCCTACGAAGACGTTCTGTGCGGAGGAGAGTACCTACTGGGAGACTGTGGTGGAGCCCATATGCCACTCCAGACCTGTCCCCAGCATTGAGAAACTGCTCAAGCACAAACATATCAAGCTGCTCAACTCCACAGCGAATCCCTTCCTCCCGAATTTGGTACAGTTTACCCTCCTCCATTTCCAAACTGAGATTAGAGTACCTTTACGTCTCCAGGCGCTCTCGCTAATAAAGAAAATTTGCTTGCTGAACCAAGACATCCTAGAAGAGCCTCTGCTGGACAACGTGATTCTCCCCAATTTTAAAAACGTGGAGCTGGAACTTGATCAAAATGTGAGGCAGCATTGTGTACAATTCATCGTAGAATTTCTTATGGAGTCCCGCTCCAAGAAAGGTCACGACCTCCTACACTACATAGAAAAGGTGATCAACAGACCGTTTGAGCTGGAGAAATGTGGAGAGGGTACTAGTCGATACTACACCGAACCAGAAGTGCAAGATGTACTCCAAGGGATCTCTGGTATCATTCGAATCTTCCAAAGGAAGATCTATACTCTCCCTAGCTCGATCGCTGTGACCGCTTTTAAGATTCTCGTGAGACACCTAGAAAAACATTACAAAACCAAAGGAAACTGTCTGGAAAAGTGTTCCGCCATACGATACAAAATTTTCGAGTGTTTCTTCCGCATCCGGGCCAACGCCTTGTATCACTTAGGCTTTCCAAATGAACACGGTGTAATCGAAGCTTACAGTTCTTATCTTGCTGTGGACCACCGCGATCCTAGAGAGTCTGGGGGAAGTTCTTCTGAGCATTTAGAATCACATGGGTATCATCACATTGGTGGAGTCTCACCTCCAGTGCAATCAGCCCAAGATACCAAGACCGGAGGTCCACCCTTAGTCAGCTATATTTCCTTGACTGCCGCCTGCAAGCAGGTAATCTCTTGCATGAAGAAAGAGCGTGACTGGCGTATACTGGAACTGGCCTTGTTACAGCTACCCCTCGTCATGGAGAACAAGGCACTGATCCTATCCAAACATGGAAACGACGTGGACACCCTAGCATCCTGTTTATGCTTTATGGTGACGGACAAGACGTACTACTTTGGGAGTGAGACTAGTCTCTTACGTAACACCCCACAACGTTTCTCCCGCTCCGATTTCCAGGCGTATGTTTACCCAGCGTTGACCTCTTTAGTCTCTTATCACTCCTCCCTGGATAGTAAGATCCAACAGCAAATCGTGAAATGCCTGGAACACGGGTTAGTCTCCAAGTCCGCGAGGATCTGCATCTCGGCCTTGACCACTTGCATTTTGGAGATGAAGGAAGTGATGCATAAGCTTATTCCTGAGATACTCTTGTCACTTTCCAAAATATCACCCAAGCTGAATATCGCAATACCCGTGCTAGAATTTTTGAGTACGCTTATACATCTTCCCAGAGTGTTCGCCTCCTTCGTGCAGGACCAGTATATGAGCATCTTCGCCATTTGCCTGCCCTACACGAACCCATTCAAGTTTAATAATTATGTGGTGTCGTTAGCCCATCACGTGATTGCTTTGTGGTTCCTAAAGTGTAGACTGAGCTATAGGAAGGCCTTCGTTTCGTACATAATCAAAGGGCTAGAGGCTAACGTGTTTGCACCCTACGTGGAGGCTTCTAATGAGAAGCATTCGTTGGTGAATGAAGACAGCTCGAATAGGAAACGTTCTAGTAGTCTTACTGACCAGTCTAATAGGAGGAGGGAGAGGATGACTTCCGGTCAGAGTGGAATTGGAGTGGGGGTTGCGCATGGTCTCTCTAGACAGTCCAGTTACCAGCCGATGGATAACGTAGCTATCCATAAAGAGTTTCATAAGGAGCTTACGGAGACCTGCGTGGATCTCATGGCTCGCTATGCCTTTGCGGATTGCTCTCCTCTACCAAGTCGGTTTGAGAGCTCTGGCTTTCTTACTCAACATGGAGGGAACACTATGAGCTGGATGATAGACAATAGGATTATTACGATAAGCACTAGCGGATGCAGTCAGAAGGAGTTGAGGGAGGGGTTGTGCGATCGGTGTTGGGTCATGTGTAAACAGCAGCAGCAACAGCAAAGTGGATCCAAGCGTTCACTCCTGGTGGGACAGTATTCCTATGATGAGCAAGATAATAGAGAGCAGGGTGGGACGGTGGGAGTGAAGAGGAGTAATACTATTAGTGGCAGTGGAGGAAGTGGACAGTACTCCAGTTCTGCGGCTCAGAGGAGGAGACATAGGTCTGCTATGGTACACCAACAATCACAAGATGGGCTGCCAGTAGGAGAGAAGGAGGTTAGACACCATGACGATCTACATTTAGAGAACAAACTCGAGCCTAAGGAGGGAGCGAATAGAGATGGAAGTGGAAGGAAGGAGAGTAGTCCACATATGTGCACTTGTTGGTGTCAAGGATGGGCTGAAGTTTTGATTAGGAGACCCACGGGGAACACTAGTTGGATGATGAGAGTTCAAAATATTATTGGAGGGAGTGTAGCTGGCTGGGCTTATGGGGCCGGTGGGGGTGGAGGGGAGAAGTTGGTGACCAACCTATGCGGTATGTATGTTATCAATATTGTTGAAAACGCACAGAAGGAATTGAATGGAGAGTGTGGAGGAGGAAACACAAATGCCGGAGGAGATTTGGAGAGCGCTAAGGTCCCGGAAGGAACCATAATTAGGAAGAAGGATAGTCTCGAAGAGTTGGAACAGTCACAAGAAGATGATAAGAAGAAAGGGAATGGGGAAGGNGAAAACGCACAGAAGGAATTGAATGGAGAGTGTGGAGGAGGAAACACAAATGCCGGAGGAGATTTGGAGAGCGCTAAGGTCCCGGAAGGAACCATAATTAGGAAGAAGGATAGTCTCGAAGAGTTGGAACAGTCACAAGAAGATGATAAGAAGAAAGGGAATGGGGAAGGTGCATTTGAAGGAGTTACTGCTGGAATTGATGCTGTCTCCAAGGAAAATCTTGCCAATAAAGATGATAAGCCAAATGAAGAGAGTTCACCGAACTCTATCATAAACACTGGAGGAGTGGACTCCTTGCCAGATCCTAAGAAGACTCCGGTGAAAAGATCAAATTCTTCTCCAGAAATGGCCAAGGGTCCCCCTGGTACCGCAACAGCAGAAACTTAAAATGTTGCCAATAAAGATGATAAGCCAAATGAAGAGAGTTCACCTAACTCTATCGTAAACACTGGAGGAGCGGACTCCTTGCCAGATACTAAGAAGACTCCAGTGAAAAGGTCAAATTCTTCTCCAGAAATGGCCAAGGGTCCACCTGGTACTGCAACAGCAGAAACTTCAGATGAAGCGGATGGCCTGAAGCAATCAAGTCAAGGCCAAGGCAATACTAGCTTCTTGCCTTCTTGCGGCCCTATTCCGGAAGAGAAGGAGAGGAGGTCAGGGTCAGAATCAGACTCTGTAGTTTTGGTGAAACCACCTTCAAGTCCCCCACTACCACAGAGCCACGGTTCTGATTCTCCATCTTCCTTGATACATTCAGGCCAGCTAACCCCACTCAAGAGAGATCGCATGTTTACAATCTCAGTGATGACTCCCGCGAGGAGGAATCCATCACAAACTTCAGTCCGTAGAATGATGAGCGTAGGCTCTGGAGACATCTCCAGACCATCTTCAAGCATTGGAGGAGGTGGAGGAGTGGATCCTGGAATAAGGTCTGGAATCTCTCCATCATTCATATTTCTACAGCTTTGTGGTCAAGGAATATTTGGAAGTCGTAGTGCCTCCAAACCACTCCTACTTCCAGCCACGGACAGTACAACTACGAGCCTAAAGGTTCTAGACTACATTACTCCTTACGAGACCCACAAAATTGGAGTGTTATATGTTGGACCTGGTCAGGCCAAGAATGAAGTAGAGATTTTCCAAAACTCCCATGGCTCCCTTAGATATCGAGATTTTCTCCAGGGATTAGGCACTCTCATCAAATTAAGCGAAGCAGATCCCCAAAGAACCTTTCTAGGAGGATTAGATGGCAAAGGAAAGGAGGACGGAGAGTTTGCTTGCATTTGGAGGGATGACGTGATGCAAGTCATCTTCCACGTTGCTACCCTCATGCCAACCAAGCTCAGCACCGATCCTAATTGCAACGGCAAGAAGAGACATATTGGCAATGACTTTGTTGCCATTGTCTACAATAATTCGGAGGAGGAGTTTGATATCGCTACAATCAAGGTATAAATAACAATAATCTTTTTACCCAAGAATGAAACAGTTTTGCAGTTTTGTTAACTGAATTTCTTTTTATAAATATTTCCAGTGCCAATTTCTGTTTGCTTGCGTGATAATCCAGCCCCTGGATCACCGTACAAACCGCGTATATGTGAAGGCGAAACCCTCCCAAGCGGAGAATATAGGCCATACAGATGTGAAAATAGTGTCTGATCAAAATCTCCCGATTATGGCTAGGCAGCTCGCTCTACACTCCAACTTGGCTTCGGTGATACACAGCAAACCCCAAAACTCCGAGCCTTACGCTTCCAACTGGCTGGAGAGACTACGAAGCATAAAGAAACTTAGGGCGAAGCTCTTCCCCGACGCGAATGCAAGCCAAGGTGGTGTTACTGGTGGGCTGCTGTCACATTCTGCCCAAGAGCTAAACGAAAACGGTCCAGGTTCAAGTGTAGTGGGTGCAGGTCAAAGTTCGGTTCAGGCTATAGGTGGTGCTACAGGCTCCACTGGGAATATCATTGGGGGTATAGGCAGTTCCTCAGGAAGCATGTCATCACGCAATTCTTTCGTTGTGGATGACTTCACAGAGTATGTCTGATGACTCAGGTTAAGGGCCTCTTTGCTAGGGCCGAGATGAGATGAATAACACAAATTATATAATATTATCAAGAACGGCTAGTTTAATTTACAAATTGTGATTTGAATTGAGGATTGTTTTTGCATTTGCATGCGTCCACTTGAAAATGAAAGGAATGAATTCATGATATTCGAAATACCGACTGACTCAACACAAATTTGAGTATAATTATGTATTTTATTCAATTAAGGTTTCGATTATATTACATTATATTGGGGGAGCAGACTAAATATACTCGCATATAATTATTAAAAAAAATAAATAAATTTTAAATTGTGACCATTGTGCAATATCAAACAATTTTTGGCCTTTTCGTTTTTTGCTTTTTCCTGTCTTGGAGTTAAAATTCAACCTCCATTTCGGGGTTCTCATTAGCCTGCTTTGAAAATATCGAAGAGAAGATATTTCCACTAGAACGCTTTGGACAGGGTTTGGTATCCTTAAAGTCAAAGTTTGAACGGGTATAGACCTCCACACAAGTTCCACATCCTAAAGAAGCTTGGTCACTACAGGTTGTCCTGGTGTCGCAACAATGACAGGTACCGAACTTCACCTCCGCTCCCATTCTATTAGCGCTGGCACAACAAGGGACCTTGTCGTAGGGGAAGCAGTAGTTATTACATGTCCAGTCCGCCAGGCAGTATACAGGACCCTGGAAAAAAAAGAAAGTTTTTACGAAGATTTAAGTTTGCTAGTTTGTCGGGGCGGTTTGAGAAATAACAGGATAAAGTGAACTATAAACTTACGATGTGCTCATTGAACGTAGATTTGATCGCTTGGACGGATATCAAACAAGAAATAAGGAAGAGGACTACCTTTCTCGCCATTTTGCCCTTAAATTTGACTCAAATCTTATTCGAGTGGATTGAGATCTGATGTGAGATTCAGATTGAACAGATATTTTCGAAGGGTACTTTGTCTGCCTTGAGGGAATGTATGGAGTTATCAAATATTTGAATTCATATTTATACCTGAGCATGATGAAAGGGAGAATTCTTCTCAACAGTATTCAGGTTTCACTTCCGGTCTATTTATCTTATTTTAATGCTAAAAATTTTAGTTTAAATGTTAACCTGCTTTACCATGTCGTGTCAAACAGTCACTCACTATTGTGGGGGATTCTGCTCTGCTCTACTTGAAATGAGTCAATGGAAAACAAAGGGAGTGATTCATTTTCCCAACAACTCTATAAATCCCGATTCTGTAGTGATAGTGATTCCATTAAACAAAACAAAGGTTTCTTTTCAGATTCCACCCTGAAACCGTAAATGATAGTGCCCTTAAACATTCATAAACAAGGGGTGAAGGAACTTAAAGCATTCTTTGTTTCTGACATCTAGATTCTATATTTTCTTTCCATGTTAATAGAACAGTGGAAAGAATACTGCATGTTTTGTTAAAAAGGTCATTCAGTCTCACTTTCCCTGCTTCAATGTTTACATGGTTTTCTCTTTTTTTTCGAAACATGTAATTTTTGAGTAGGTAATGCATAAAATTAATACATAGCGAGATTAGGATAAGCAAGGATGCTTGAAATAAAAAAAGCCAACCGAATGTTTTTTCAAAGACAGTGGAAAATATATTTTCTCCATTTTACATTTTCGCAGTAACATTACAAGTCAAAAATTTCATGGAGTGACTGAGATTATGCAAATGCATAAAGTTATATACAATATTCATAAAATAATCACACTTAAATTATTTCGCCGTCGTCGTTAATACTATCTTAATTTAATGTGAAAATTTTACATTTGCATTTTATATTTTGTTAATAATACGCCATGTTATGGTAAAGGTATTATATAATTTGTCGTCAATTCGACGAATTTAAATTATTACATACGTCATGTAAGGTCATATTCTAGCACCATCACATTTCAATACATTTAGCGAAATCTTTTATTTGAGTTTAATTGAAAGACAAAAGTGTATTATTGAGCTTGAGCCTTAAACTTTTAAAATATGAATTTGAATCGGTAACGGATTTCGATTCAAAATAAAAGCGAAAGTTTAAAAATAGCACATCTTTGAATATATATCTTTAAAAGAGGAATTAATTAATAGCCTATTTTGGACTATGTATTTTATATTTGCTACTCATCATTAAATTCAAATAAATCAACTCCTTAAAAGGTATCATTCATTAAATGTATCTTCAATAAAAAATTACCTAGGAAAATTAATTATTGACATATTGATGAATATGATGCGCGTATAAAAATTCTGATGCGAAGTACACTGTGTAAATGGTTAAACTGAATCATACTTGACATATAAAAGAAAACGGTAAAAGGAAGGGCTATATGAAGGAACGTCATCCATATGTACATGCAAACTTTAACTTGACTAATTCGATTGTTCATGAGTATAATTACTAAGATGTTTCATGGAGATGTAAGCATCGTGGAAGCAAAACATCCACCTGGGCGACCAATGCGAGCGTTGGTTTCCACATCCTCTTCCTCAGCAGAATCTTCTACTAAGGTCAGATTTCGCCCAAAACCCTCACCGGTGCTCTCAATTATTGATTCGTCTATGCTGAAATAAAAACAAAATTATCTAATTTCCCTTCTGATGACCAATACTAGTTAGTAGTCCTTTAATAAAAATTCCAAAACTCACTTGTAATTTCTGAGCCTAAAGTTCTCAGCCTCAAGCGCCCTAATACGCAAGAGCAAAACCCCTTTCTCCCTCTCCACA
>JAANSQ010002341.1:0-12219 GCA_036850885.1 Lepidocyrtinus dapeste | reverse complement strand
CCTACTGACATTGAAGAATTTAGGGGATTAATGTCCAGAGAGTCTACTCACTCAGGAGACTCTGTCAAAATGCGTTTTTATTTTTATTCTGATGAAAGCTCTTGCTCTTGGCATTGTTCTGAATGATGCATCTTTTAAATTATAGTTATATCTGGAAGCAACATATCAGGTAATTCCTTTTTGTTTCATTCTGACATGTAATTCAGATCACAATGGGAGATCAGAAACTAAATGGCTTCACAAAGGTCACATTACCCTTCAGAAAAAATATTGCCAAAACCTGAATGCAAGATGCACTTTATTGGTTTGTTCTGGCTTCATCTTCCAGTGTTTCAGAGATCATTTTTCCTTGTCTGTTATTAAAAGGAAGCTTAAATCGCTTGATCGATGTTAAAACCATCATTTTTTTCATTTCTGCGAATCCCACAAACATCTTAGATAACTTAGATTTGTCAATTCAAGCAAATTTTCTCAGGAGTAACAAACTTGAGTTGATGACGAGTTTATTGAGGTATTGCTCATGTTGACAACTTGGATTCGATTCAATAAATCTAACAAATCCACTACCAAAGAGTACGTAAACATTTCCCTCTACTACTGTATCCTCCTGTAGAGTTATGTGGTACTTTTGAATGTAAAAGATTCTATTAAACCAAGCCATATTGACGTTGTCGAATTATCGAAAAATTGTCATCATCATCGTTGGCAATGACATCAATCCTTCTCGAGTCAATGGATTCTCTGTAGAGACGTAACCATTTTCCTTTGATACTTTGACAATTTGTGAGTAGCACAAATTTATTAATAGCTCGAGTATAGGTGTGTATATATCCCACACTTTTTGACTGTTCTACAAAGCAACAAGCAATTTTTTATTTTATCTAGAATGTCTTATCTACTGGTTGGGCATGTATGGGTGGAATAACACCGTCGTCCCTGTCACGTCAGGCAAGGTTAAATGACAGTCAAATTGAAAAATCAATTTTTTGAATGAGCTTTTCCGCGAAAAAATCTTATTACAAGTTAAAGATCACAATACATTTTTCATCTTAAGAAGTTACAGGATATTTATACGAATGGACATGCTTCACTTTAATTTCTGGTTCCCAGAACGACACAAACAAACTGAATTTTCTTTACAAATGTGAATTGAAAAAGACTAAACTAAAGGCTCTTGTGTCTGACTTTTCATAATTTATCCAGAATCCTCAGAATATATTTCCTTGTAATTTTGTATGGCCATACCCTATTATCACTTTCGAAAATTTTCATTGAATTGTTAACGTTTAAAAGGTTTTGTACAAAATTCTTGGAGCTTTTACTCCTCCTCAAATTTTTAATTGGAATTTGACACTATTAGTGCCGCCGCCGTCGTCTAGTCTACAAAATCATAAAATGCCACAAGCATAATGAATCCTGTACTATTCTCTCATAACAAAAGCAATTTTCCTGGGAGAAGAGCAACAGCTAAATTGGAATATAATGGAATGTAATTAGAGCCAACAAAGCTATTTTATCAAAGTACTTCCAACAATACTTAATATTCATTAAAAACCTCATGCAAATCATTTTCCGTTGCAGAAAGCTGGAAAACATAGTGCCATGGGTGTTTGACGTGTTTAATTTCAAAATATGTAACGAACATTACGAAATAATTGACTTCATCCCGTATACATGCAAGAAATACATGATAAGGATCAGTCCGATGCTACTCGTCACGCTTATTTTTTTATGCCACCTACTACTTATCTTCATAAAATTGTCGATTTTGCTACAGATGACAATTTCCAAGTTTTGCTCGTTAAATAACAACAACAAATTTTTTTGCCTCCAGTGAAGATATCCTCCAGTCCAGGACAGGGTCTTCGTACTACTGGTCTAATATAATGTATATTTTAATAAATTATGTACATTTTCAAATGAAGTCATGACATAAGCATAATATTGCATAGTTTGAACCGCCTCCCTCCATGAAGAAATCGCCCAAGTATAAAATTAAGTGTTCGTTCCAAACGCTCCACTCTTCTAAGATAACTGTGTTGGATGAAGAGAGCTCTCCTACTTTTCTATTTATTGACGTAGCAAATTTTTCCAAGGTTGGATGATTCGATTATAGTCATTCTACTCGCAATTTTTTTTTTTCAACGTGAGGTTCTAAAGGTGGAAAAAAGTTTTGAGTGATTTGTGTTTTTTTCGTGTTTACTCAATGGGATTGCAGAAATATATGGATACACTAGCCATACTTTTCTTCTTTATCATTTGCACTATTAAGAAAAATCATGGAGTGGAACTGAGCTTTAATCCGGCGCAACTTGGAATGTTATAAATATGCAAGGCATGTGCCTACACTATATTTTGTTTTTATGTTTTTTTAAATATGAGCAGATGTATTTAAACCTGTATCCTTGCTTCACTTATTTTTCTCATCTCTTTGTTTTTTCCGCGAACATTAGTTTCGCCTTAGCTGCCATACACATTTCATATGCGTTGCTATTGAGTGTTCAACGATGCTGTTCTTTACGTTTTTTGAAAGCTATGCCCGTGGACGTAATCATCTTGCGTGTATTTCCCTTCCATGAAAATGACAGGCAAATGTAAAAAGTTTTAACGAGATTCTCAAATCGAATGCAGATTAGGCTCTATAAAAAGCGGCTGGAAGGAAGTTTGAGTGGAATTCATAAAGTTCATGTTGGTTGAGGGGGAGCACGGATGAGATTTGCTTTTGTCTGATTAAATCAATAACACGTAATTATAATTTTTTTTTGCTTATAGGGGGAAAAAGTCATCAAGTGTCTACGGGGAGTGAGTAAGATGTAGTTTAAGGAAACTTGGTCTGATGCTTATGACTATAGGATACTTTGGTGGTTGCTCTGTTGGAAAAGTCAGAGTCATTATAGCACCTCCTAATTTGAAAAGACTACTGAAGACTCTAGTTTTAGTGTCGTTTGCATGCAACAGGAGTATGCTTTTGATGAATAGATTATGTTCTACAAGGATTTTTATCATTTTTCAATGTTACGATTAACGTCTGGGATATTTTTATAGGAATTTACCTACGTAACAAATTCCAAATCTATTTCAGTACGAAACGAACATTGCATAACCGAAACTTTCATGCGAGCTCAAGCATTAAAATTGTCTTCCATCTTTTTAACCTTTAGAGCTTTACGTGTCTAATCTGGATCTGGATATGGTCTGGACTCTGGAGTAAACCACCAAAAGATTAAGTGTAAAAAAGGAGTTATAACTTACGTCTTGCTACTTATTAGGTATTCTTGTAAATTAATTTCGCCTGCAACTATGATCTACAAGTTATTCAAGCTCTTTAGCTTGTAAACAAATCATAAAATGCTTTAATAGCTATCCTTTCAGGTATTAAATTGTTATTTTATAGCAACACTTCACAATTTTGTATATTTTATGTAGTTAACCAACATGATCCAGATGATCCAGTATGGGCTTTATTCTATAACCGTTTTATAAATAGAATGAACAAGAAGAAGTACTAAACTGCGTCAATCAATTTCAGTTGAGGTGCTTTTCAATTCTTGTAAAGAGCTCTAGGCATACTCGAATTACCTGAAAGCGAGAAATTCAATTTTCGTTCCAACTTCCAATTTCCTTTGGGGGTAAGTTGAACTGGCGGGTTTCTTACGAAACACGGAAACACTAGTAGAGTTTTGATTCTTATTATGATAACACGAACTGAATACCTCAAAGAAATATTTCACTATTCGAATTACAAGTGTTCAAGATTCCTTCCAGTTCAGTGGAATAAAGAATAGTCATTAAAATGCATTGTGTGTAAATAAATGCGGTTGACTAGGGACAGCTATAGCAAAGTTGAACAATATTTGAATTTTTGTTTCGGTAAAATCAAGAAAGCAACAGCTTTATGGAATTTATTTGATTCTTTAGCTTTTCTCTCCTTTGGGCATAGTCAAATGGAAGTAATACTTCAAATTCAAACATGAACAAAGTCAACAGCATCAAGTCAACCTAAAGGAAAAGCAGCCAGTGAAGGTGAAGTAGGTGAACACCTTGTTGAGTCTGACTTTATTGTTTTATGAATTCATCCTGCATGCATTTTAAGACTCAAAGGAAAAAGTTTTGTTGTAATGAAATGAAACACTATTTCCTTCCTTTCTATTCCCTTTGCCTGATTACATTCTTTCAATGTGAAACATTGCATGTTTTCCTTTCCTTTGCTAAACTTTTGACAATAAGGTTAGTAAGTTGTAGATTTTGTAAAGGAATGGTTGTAGTTTGTGATGCTTATTGAAGTATGCAAGAATGGATGAGTGGTTAGGTTTTGTTATACTCTGACCTGACTTGGCTGGATAATGTACATAGGAAGCCTAGTCAGCAAGCTTATTTTACTATGCCTTATCATCAGTTATCATCATATTCTTTCTAGCTCAAGTCACAAAAGCTCTCTGGAGTTTGGAACTCAAAAGCCAGCTAGAAGACCAAAACTTTGTTCCGGAGGAGAGCATCATCACACATCGCACTATTTTGCCACAGCTTTCTGCTTGTGGGCGCCTCTCCTCTCTCTGGTGTTCGTGCTCCCTGGCAAGCGTCATCGTGCAATTTCATCAGCCTCATCCTTCGAACGTACCAAGCTGTTTTTTAACTATGCTTTAGCCGATACGAAACTCAAGGTATTTTCTCACTTGCAACTCAGCCTTTGCAGCTGAATGTGACTGGTGCGCATTGTGCCCCAAAACCTGGATAGATTTTTCAATGTATACTCCAAGCGCTGAACAAGATCACTTGTTCTCGAAGCTTTATCTCGCCAAAGAATCACATACTCAGCAGTTCACTTAACAGCTATATTTCTTCCCTTATAAACTGAACAAGCATAGTTATTTTCTGTTTTCCAATTACTCACAACAACATCCTTAGAAGACAAGAAGACTTCAGAAAGTATTACCTTACCCCCTTATTTCTCAAGTGTCATTTTTTATTACTTGGTTACATCTTCACTCTCTGGACTGGACAGCGTGGCGTGTGTGTTCTATCTGTTTTTGTTGAATTTAGTGTAGAACCTTTTTATTATAAAATATATCCTATCACTCAAAAAAAATTACATTTTAACCGCATGCTAAATTCCAACTGACAGGCTTACAGTTATTGGACAGGTGGGTTTAGTTTTGCGACTCGTGGAGTTCAAAAACCTAAGAAGGTTAGGAAAACTACACTGTTTTAAATTGCATTTTACTGCAATACTCTTTCCCCCTGTCAGTTCAGGAGGAAGACAAGGCTTCATAGGATGCAATTTATGGGTAAATCTTTTGTTTTATCTTTAGGTTTTTAAAGCTATAGTGGGCTTGATGAATCTCTTATGGTCAAACTTTTATCCTCTAATATCGTTTGTGTTGGTATTTACTCGTTTCCATTTAGGCTGATTTGGACAGTTTAAACTTGACAGTTTTTATCGTAATTGACTTGTGGTTATCTCCAACAACGTCACCATCAGCATAGTCCTGTTTATTACAACTGACTTGCGAGACACCTACGTGGGACACAAAATTTTAAGTAAGTTCCTTATCCTATTCTGGTGTAATGTATTTTAATGGGGCGTTTTGAGACTGCTTCGAATTCGGCTTTTAGCGTAGATTTTCCTTTTAAGATGAGTTTTATAAGCAGTATAGTTCCAAAGCAATTTGCAGATATATAATTTATTTGAAATTTGATTAAAAAGACTATGCTTTGGGTTGCTCATTTTGTACCGTTACTCAACAGTCGTGATTGCAGGAGACAAAAAGGCTTCTACAAAGTACAAGAATTTAATTCCAAAGCAGCTTCTTTGAATAAATTCCAAACTTTAATTTAATTTCTAGCAAGTTTTCATAGGAAAGTCCATCACAATTTGCATAAACTGTTACTCTGAAGAAAGAGCTTTTTGCGAAATAAATTTATAAGTTTATCCTTTGAAACGTAAGATCTAACAGAACACATCAAAGCCTGAAGCTTAATCTCCATTGAACTGAAAGCCTTTGGGTACAACATTAAAATCCAGCATATGTTCAGTTTCGCAATTTAAATGCGTAGGACGTGCAATCGCCACCTTGTTTCCGTAAACAATCATGGAATCATAATCATGACGATGATTAAAGTAATTGAGATGATCACTGTAATTTGCGTAATTTATCCTTGATGTATTCTCGGAGCAAGTGCTGAAAAACATCAAAAATCCATGACAAACTCTGAAATCTCATCCCTTCGGAGGGAATCGTCTAGGGAGATACCTGATCCGGTGGAATGCTTAACAAGCTTTTCATGGTCTAGCAAAACAATCCATTTAAATAAATAACGTTGTTTTTGAGCAGAGGAAAGTGATCACAATTGCATTTTCTAAAACGGGAAACGAGAGGAAAAGCGTGGGCTTACACATGTACATGGAAAGATTTATCCGTAGGGACGGTTACAATATAAGTAACAGGCTTAATTTAACTAATATATATGATTGAACCATGAATGAGGTTGATTTGAAGAATACTATAATCCTAGTCCATCTAGACAATAAATGGATTGAGTTTGAAAGCTCTTGTTCCTTCTGGAATTCATTACATCTCAGCACAAAAGGCTCATTTATTTGATGGACAAATGGAGATAACTTGTCGTCAACATTTACGCCAAACCAAATCAATGTTCACAATAAAATATGTGAACCGTAAGATTATAGTGAATGTTGTTCCAAATGGCTCACAGTATCTCGTTAAAATTCAAGGAAACACTTCATAATGCCATTGTCTACGTTTCAAAGCATACATTCAAAATTGGAAACGAAGGTAGTAAAACCGAATCGAAAAAGGAGCAAAATAAACTTTTGTGACTGAATAAACTCCAATGTAATAAGCTTCCGACATTTTAATGCTTCTTTTCAAATCTTTGGGGGATTGTAGAGTGATATCCTGTATGACGGAATGCTTTCCATTCTATAGTACAAGCTTTGTAAGTTACTTTTACGTGAAATTACGTTGGGAATTTTCATGAAACTTATTCAGGCGATTTCAGACATCTTTTGAATATTACATGGAAGATTCAACTGTCTTTGGAATTCAACTTAAAGTGGTTTCCAATTTTGAAACTTTTGTTTCATAGGAAATGTCCTGGAATGAAGGGACGTAAAAAGGAATCTCCGGTGTCATCTAAAATCGATAAAAAAGTACGTTGATTTTTGATGTTGTTCAAAACTTCAAGTTGCAAATATCAAATCTCTGTGGGGTTCATGTACGTTAAAAAAATGGCACATACTTTACTAAATTGCTTTAGTAAGTCGAGGCGCTATGAACTATCTTGACTGTAGAAGTTCTTGCTGGCTTAATGAAATTCAGGAAAGGTACGACAATTTTGCAGTTATCCACTCTGCATTTGCCAATAACAAGGTAATTGGCATTTTACCTTTTTATATAGATAAAGAATCACAATGTTCTACATAGAATGCCTGAATAATAGCGTGTGTTTAAAGTAAATGGTCATTAGACCTTCATCCATTCAGCAAAACATCCCGAGGCTCAAAGAAAATACTATTATCAAACTTTATTTAAGGTAAAAGTTTACATTGTCATATCCTTTCAATCCTCCAATTCAATAAAAATCGCATTGTACTCTTAAGTGAGTTGCCAAAGTTACGGCCAATAACATCATCATGAATGAACTAAATTGCCATTGTGGAAGGAAACTTGTCTCTCGTGTAGAAAGATGGTAATCTTCTCATTTTATTTTTACAACTGTGTTTATTTTCCATGGTGATCAGGTTTGAAAAGTCTGAACATTATGATATACATTATTTAATTTCTTAAATCTACTGCCATTATTGGTATATGGCTTACTTCCTATATGCTTTTTGGAGAGCTAGAGCACTTCCCATAATCTGCAGACTGTGGGCGGCATTATATCCAAAGTATTTTTCAGTGTACCTAGAGCCTATATGAACCACAATGAGGGTTTGCTGTAACGGTTTTATCTCTCATCATTAAGTGAAATAGAATAAATAGAAGGAAATTTACTAGGAATTTACTAGGGTGTTGTTTGGTGATGAAGGCTTATATACTTAGAGTTCCAGGAATTCGCCTACTTCTATTTTTGAAAACATCTTGTGTTGCAATTACTATTTATACCATCATGTTTGCCAGTTACTCAACGATTTTTATAGCTTTTACAGCTATTTACCTCTTTTACTTTTGTTTTTGAAGTACCTGCAATTACGTACTTTTATTACAAGTCCACGGTTCAAGAGGAAACATGGACAAGAAACACGCGGTTTAGTTTTCGAAACGTAAGAAATGTTGAGTTTTCATTTACTACTGTTTCCACTGATCTAACTCTTCCTTTCAGCTTGATAAATGCTAAGGGATTTCTCTTGAGTGTAAGTCATTTGCTTTTTGACGCGTCTACTGCTACCTCTTTACACCAAAATATCCACCCATGCTTGTTGGCGGTTTCCTTTAATCATAAAAATACCCTGTTCTAGAGTTTACTGTACAAAGTAGACAAACAAAATGCTTCATTTAGTTTCTTCTCGCAATTTCCTCCCTTCTTTTGTATTAATGGGGAGTTTAAGTCGTGGTTTCCTCAAAAACCTTTTACACTCCCGTAGGGAAAGTCCCTTTCTTTACTTCACTCATCGTTAGTCATTTTTTTCTAAGAACGTTTCAACTCTTTGAGAGGAACTCTCTTTGAAGAAAAATCCAGCTGGCATAAAATGACGATGAAATGAGAACTTTAAAATGGCAAAACTCTATTTGCTTTACACTTGAGGAATGAGGAAGAGAACGACTGAGATTTGATACGTTCTGATCTGAACACCGCAAAACATTGGTTTAATGTTTGTTTACTTTCCTACACTGTTTGTATTAGGCTTAAATAACGTGTGCGTCATATTCATTTAATCAGTGAACACAATTTTATTTTTCCGAGACATTTTCCACATTTTAAATGAAATGTTGAAATGCTGTCTCTTTGCCAGATGAAGTTTTTTGGTATGCAAATAACATTTGATTTTTATTCAGTTTCTCACGCACTTGAATAGTAATTCCTTTACTTTGGACCTTACTAATATTACGTATGGCTTCAAATGAGGGGAATAATTAAGCACATTCTGGCGTTTTCTTAAGACCACCAACTGTACAGAATTCTGTTTTGATTGTTCTTACAAAGTGAAACTTTGCACAAGTGTGCGCATTTGTTGGAAAGTTTACAACAAGAATACAATTTCTTCAGCTTTGATCAAACCTAATTCGATTTTTTGGAGTGAACTCTCTGGAAAAGTTGTCTTTTTTCGGAGAATTCGCTCCTTCGCTTTTCTATTTACCAACAATTTTGTTTTGCTACTAGCTACACTTCATGACACTACTCGAAAATTACACTCCCGTCTAGTTTTTAAACTAATGCTTCAAGTTTATTTACCCAATACTTGTATTTTCCCCTGGTGGGGGTTAACTGGCGACAAACTTTTCTTTCTGGTCTTATCTCGCCTGGAAAACACCTCATTGCTACATTTACACTTGTTCGTCGAATTCTGCTAGATTGTTGTAGTGATGTAATTTCCTCCAATTTTTCTACATTGCTTTTTTTACAGTTTCACGTGTTCTCCTTCTCCTTGATAAAAGGCAAAAGAGATTATAGACACTTTTCCAAAGGGATTTACTAATTTCTAGAGAAAGTTCCATGTTGGACTGGGCATGTCAGCCTAAAATAGTGTTTTTGTAATTTCCTTTACCTTAGCATAAATCTTAACGTTTATAGGTAATTATATTGAGCAAAACAGTATTCGGATAACTGATAACCTCCGCTCCAGTCGGTAACAGATGTTCGCACTAGGATTTTATTATTTTTTTATTAATATTTGCCAATCGTTTTCTAATCTTTCTATGAAAAACGCTCGGGAAATTGATGTTATAAATATTTTGCACAGTTTGTTGCATCTGTTGTGTATACAGTTCTTCTAACTATTCTATATTATGCTATTTACTTCCACCTGAAAAGTCTTTACGTATGGTTATGGTTAACCACGTTAAGCTATGGGTGGAAACATCGTATCAGGTTGAATGGTATTTAGATAGGTAGATGTAATAACATATTTTTACTATCACAAATGATAAAGGTAATGGAGCAATTTGGAATATCGATCATTTTCTGAATTTCAGACTATAGTTTCCCGTTGACTAGTTGAATGATCATTTTCCACTTATTCTCTCCATTTTCCTCCTTGGAGCGAAAATAAGTATCTAAGAATAGCTTTTTGCACTGTCAGAGTCAAAATGAAAATGTGCAAAGCTGAAAGGTTTGCGTTGCTGCATCATGTAACTCATTCATCACATTTTGACATGGTGTGAGTAACTCGACTTAAGCTTGAAAATTCCATGCAATATGCACACTCGCACACTCCTCCAGTGAAGTTACCCAGAAATCATTTGGAGTTCACTTTGTGGCTAAAATTGTATCCCACTTTACATTGTACAGAATACAATACTAAATTGCAGTGAATGATGTAAACATTATAATTATCTGTGTGAGTAACTCGACTTAAGCTTGAAAATTCCATGCAATATGCACACCCGCACACTCCTCTGGTGAAGTTACCCAGAAATCATTAAGAGTTCACTTTGTGGCTAAAATTGTATCCCACTTTGCATTGTACAGAATACAATACTAAATTGCAGTGAATGATGTAAGCATTATAATTATCTAGGTGCAGTCATCGAAAAGATCAAAAGAAATAGTTTTAACTTAAACTCGTCGCGACATGTCACTAACACAAGGGTATCGGTGAAGCTGTTACATTGAAATCACGTGAGTTAATGAATGTGTGAAACATCAAAAGATCAGATCAGGGAGTGTCAGTGTAGCTTTGGTAAGTAGGTTAGGTTACCAAGTCCAAAAGTTTTGGTCGTTTGACCACTTTTGTGACATTTCGGTCTGGAGAGGAAACTAAAAATTTACGTAAATACTCTTTGATGCCACTTCAAAAGTTCAAAGCGTGTAAATTACAACAGTTTAAATAATGGAAGGTTACACTCCTTGATTAAACCTCACGTGTTTCATTGAAGTTACCATATGAAGGAACTTTAGTTTTCGGGAGGGGAAGTAAAGAGATATACATAGTTTACTTTTTAGGATTATTTTGGAAAGGATCGGAATTTCCCGGATTTTAAGGAAAAACTGAATTAATTAGGTAAATGCACTGGTTCGGATCATTTGAGTTGGTAAAGATTCAACAAAAATCTATGGTCCTTTGGCTAGCCGAAGAAAACAACGCCATAAAAGCATAGAAGCTCATCTGTACGTTGAGTCTGTTCTAAGCCATCGATAATCAGCCCTCAATAACATGTTTTCTGCGTACTTTCCACTTTCACCAGTTTCACCATTTTCAACATCCAATCCCATCTGGCTTTCCTTATTGCACTGACTTTCCTCTAAAATCTATCTGATTATGAGCCTAGGCAGGGCAGTAAAACTAACTACTGTATTTCCGCTATGCATTTATCCTGTTTTCGAACAAAAAAAGGTAATCCTGTAAATCCCTCGAAAAAGAGAATGTTTTGGTCACGAATGGTGAAACATAAAATGAGCATTGTAATCACTTTGCTTTGTGAAGGGCGATGAATATGGGGGATAAATTACTTTGTGGCCATGGTTTTCATCACATTTGGTTCGGATTTTTTTGTGTGCAATGCTCTGCGTCATTAGCTCGCTCAATGAATGTGGTCCTTGGAACTCAATGACAATGAATAAGAGATGGGCAATCCATCTCCCTCTAGAACCATTTTCTTCGAATCAAAGGTAACTCGATAGACATATTTACTACGGCAGTCGTATAATTTTGTAGTTTTTTCTTGAGCACAAAAAACGTGAGCTTCTAATGGGAAATATAGTCTTGTAGTTTTCTCCATTGCGAAATTTCTTGTCTAGGGAATTACACAAAATAGACAACAGGAAATAGCTTCGGCGTGGTCTGGTCTCTAATTTTTAGACGCTTTTCTTGGATCTCCTGATGACAAATATAAATGAGATGTAATATAGTTGTACCAATTGAAAAAATAGAATTCCAGTGGGGATTCCATTCTGTGGTTCTTGTGTTTTTGCATGATTGGCAAAATTCACTGGAGTCTCAGTTGAACTCTGAAAGGTAATTTCTATCTGCTGCTACATCATTTCTCCTGACATTAGGATTAGACAGGCACATGAGCAGGAGTTGAGTTATTTAGCTTA
>JAANSQ010002340.1:0-10885 GCA_036850885.1 Lepidocyrtinus dapeste | reverse complement strand
TTTTTTTGTACTTTGTATTCAACAGATTATACGAAATCGCATTAAATCCAGGATGAGCTCACCCATCCACCTCGGTTTATTGAAATGGCTTCAAGTTACGTACACTGTATATATTTTTACTGGAAGGAGGTTTGGCCAAAAGCAACATCATTCTTACTTTCCGAAATAATAAGTTGAGTGCAATAAATATGCCATATTTTTATTATCGTATATTATTACATCCACTGTTTCGTCTAGAGCGCACAATTTTCTTTAGGCTGGCCAACTAAACAGTACTCATTGTTCATGTCGTGAGCACAAACAAGGTGGAAAAATGAAGAAAGAAGAATGTACAGCAGAATAAAATTGTATTCCATTAGTTGTTCTTGAGACAACAAACGAAACAAGAAATTACGTCTAAAAACCTGTTTCCTCTTATTCTTTTCAAGTTCCATTGTTATTTGTGCGCAGCTTTTGTTTTTTCCAAGCTTCCCTATCCCCGTAAGCAGTTGACTTCTGAAATACTTTGAAAGATATAGAGTCTTTGGCAATTTTAACCCACAGGGTTGTTGTCATCCGTTCCCGTGTTTTCTTTTTTTGTTTTAATTTCGTCCACAACATTATATTCACCTTTAAATGAAAGGACTAGGAAGGATGGAAAGAAGCAGGTTGATTGAGATTTTAAATTTCAATGCGTCCATTATACTTTTCTTTTATGTTGCCTCTGTACTATATTAAACACCAGCGGCACATTCCTCCACAAAAGAGATCGGATGACATAACTCATACAATTATTCTCTTTTGTCTTGATCATACTTTCCTTGTGAGCATAAGGCAGTAATGCGTTTGATCACTGGTCCGAAAAGCATAAAACGACCACTTTACCTTCTGCCATGGTCATCATCATCGTTTTTAACGAGACGATTAAATAAGAATTAGAAGACCAAGATTGACCTTGCTCACTTCCACTGGTTTTATATGGTCCCATTAATTTTTTTTTCTTTTTTTGAAAACCTTCATGCAAATAAAATATATTTGCATCAAAATCACGTACATTTATTTTTGCATATCATGAATGTTTTTGTACTTTGGGTTAGCTTGTAGGACAAGTAAAAGTACAAAATGCATTTTTCAAATACGAATCAATTTTTGATTGCTCCTACAACCTCAAAAACTTGCTTTGACCATTAGAGAGCAACTTTCGTTCAGCAATTTTGCTTCTTTTTTTCGGGGACACTGGTACACTTCTCTCCTTTCCTGTAATTACGTTTGAAAGTAACTCTCATATTTTTCTTTAGGATTTTATCCTTTTTTGATTCATAACTACGATCTTGTTTCTTTCTCGGTTTTTATTTGGGAGAATCCCGGAACTTTAAATCCAGTCCGCTTCCTAGAGTCAAGCCGGTTCACCAACGAATCTCAAGTTTTTATAGTGTGAAGGCAAAGCCTCCAACAGTGAACTGAAGTCGTCTAAAGCTGTTTAAAGCATAACTTGCCTATGGCATGTGAGAAGTTCTCCTCGCAGCTAGTCTCAGTCATATTGTCATTTTCAGCATATTTCTCATTTCTTCTCCTAAAGCAGAATAAAAGAAATCCGCTGCAGAAGTTCAAGATTTTTTTCCCATTGTGAATGTTGTGTTGCGATGATGGTAAATGAAGATAAGGTAATAGCAGTTTTTCTTGGTATGTCGCCCACTGGCTTCTTCAAAATTGATAGATGATATGATGACGATATAGGGAACCAACAGAAAATGACGGTTCTATATCTCTAGTCCATCTCTAGACTATCTCAAGTCTTGGACGGATTTTAAAAGCCTTTGCGTCATAATATTCAGAGCAAAACGAATTCCTATGACTAGGCTTGCCCATTATCATCAAAATAAGTACATATGCATGTATACTTATTATTTCTGGTTGAGCAATAAAACTTTTGCGATAAAGGGAAAAAAGATAACATGTTTGCAGTTGATGTGTATCTTCATCCCATTGTGGTGCATGTTATGAAGATGACACTATAAAAAGTAAGGGACGGGTAATGTCATGAAGTTTCTTCTTTTCGTGGAGATTTGCAAAAAAACTAGGCATTGTTCGGATAAATCCATTGTATACACTATATTTATTCCCATAGTTAGTGTTCAGATTATATTTTTGCCTTGGCACTTCTTCACTCCTTTTCATCCTTCAGGGTTAAAGGCACCACAAAAACAATATCACATCAAAGAACCCCAAACAACTTGTTTTCTTAGCCTCGGGCTCGATGGCTTTTTTTAGTTTTTACAAATGTTAAAAAGTCAAAACAGACTTAAAATGTAGGACTTTAAATGAATTTCGTTTGTTAGAAATGTGGAGGACAGGACGAAACTTGTAACAAGATTCCGTACCTACTCTGATGCAAAGATGCAAGGTAAGCGAGAGGGGAAATGACAAGGTCAAACATTTAGTTAACGTCCGTTTTGAAACTTCTACATTTATTCTCCCTTCTAAAACAAAGGAATGAGCAGAGGTTTGTCTAAAGAGAAAAAAACGGAAATGAGTAGTGTGCGTGTGTGTTATATGGGATATGGATATGCTGTTTAGCAAGCATACAATAGATTTTATAGTCTCTAGACTCGACCTTTCCCTATTGTTCTATGCGTGTGCCCTGGTGACCACATTTTTACGATCCATAAATGTAAGATGAAGCCTATAACACCCCAGAGATAGCTCCTAATGAAGAAGTTAGCTATACAAAGTTTTGGTCTAGGTCTAGAAATATTGCAGAATTTTTTTTACTATATTTGGTAGGAAAGGTCTGTTGAACTCCTTTTGATGCTCTTACTCTTATTGCAATTTTTCACGAAAAGCTATTCCTCCACGCCACGATGCCCATGACGTATTCATTACACACTCTTATGAATCCTCCATCCTCAGTTCTATTTAGGGTTGTAATAACAAACATGAATAATTGTTCAGTCTCAGCGAGCATACACGAGCAGAATTATTTTGTTTTCTTATTACACCAAATATTAGTGCGTGTTTTACAAACTAAGTCGTTGTAAAAGTCAGGATAGAGTAGACCGAAAAATTCCAAAATATAACGGGACCAATTCGTTTCAACTCGTAATGATCTAGTTACATGAACTCTCACAAGCAATTTATTTCGCATTCATTACTCATTCAATTTAATATCGTTTGTTCGTCATTTTTTAATATTAGAGACTTTTTCAAAAGGAAGCATTATAAAATGTATAAGCTCTTCTTATGAATTTAATAAGGAGCACATGAAAATACCATTTCTGTCTAGTAATTTAATCTTTGTGAAGTTGCGTACATAAAATCTCATTATTCCCCGGAAATGAAGTGAAACATGAGCTTGATATGAATCGGGTGGGACGTGTAAGGGATCTTGACGTGGTACTTTAGTACTTTCGCGCTTATTAGATTTTTCTGGAAAATTTGAAAATTCCCTCCTGCTCCATCAGCGATTCTAGAAGAATATGTTTTCAGTAGAAAATCAGGTCATACATAACCCTTCGTGTCATTTACTATACATCAGTACCAATAAAGGCAATAAAGTAGGAAATTAAATTTTTCCTATCTGAGTTTCAAAGCGTATGAATAGGAATCTAAAATCAGGACAAGTAAATTGAATAGGATGAAGTGATGTCGAAGCATGTAACACTGGCAAAAAGGCTGAATGGAAAATGTAGAGAAAATCTCATTAGGCCCAACTCAACTCATCCTATTATTGCTTTATAGACAGGACTACCCAAACAGTCTTTGTAGACAGTCTCCCTGGAAAAGCTCGTCAAAGAAAAATCTCTTCCCTGTCAGAAAAACCAATAGGACAATGTACATAAAAGGCCATTCTAATACAACATTCTGTAACATTTTTTTCGCAGGAATAGCCATACTCATAAACTCTGAATTCAGAGAGTGCCTAAAAGAGAGAAAAGTGCTGAAAATTTGAACAACACAACACCAACTGAAAAGGGCTACATTTTTCCAGTGCTTGGTTACGATGATGAATAAAAAGCGGGATGGGAAGGTCTATGTGGGATCAATTGGATACCCTCCTCTATTCTACACTAGTTTGGTGCGATTCTTTAGAGTGAAGTCATGTGGTGAGGTGGTTACAGCGGGTGAAAGTCAAAATTAAAGTATACATGACATAAATACTCTTTCCTACCTTTCTCCTGATAAACTTTAGCGAGAAACTACAATTTCCGTTGAAAGAAAGTATTATACAAGCATTTTTTTCCCTTGAAGATACAATACATATTTTTTCCAAAAAATCCCAGAATTTCTCTCTTTAAGTTTAATAATAAATTCAAGGAAGTTTCTCCTACTTTTATCTAGCCCGCAGGTGGTAACCGCAATTAATGTCAGTCGAATATTCTATACAATTCATAAATCATAAGGTGAACTCAAAAAATTCAATTTTGAAGTTCATGTTGAGAAAAAGTTTTGAAAAAAACAAACAAAATATGTTTGTATTGAATTTTAAGCTGTCATAAACTTACATAACGTTAGAGAGAAAGATGTACAAGTTGAACAACATTGATCCTACTTTTTTGTACTTGTTTAGTAATCGCCTCTGATTGGTTGGTGGGACTAGTGTATCATCTTTTTCTGATATTTCATAAGATGATATAAATGCATAATAATTGCATCAAATAACAAAGTACCGTTCATTCACTCGTTTGAAAAAGTGCATTACAAGATTTCAGCAAGTAAACTGGTTTGCGAAAAAAATCTTGTCTTCTAGGCATGAGTCTTAAAACACTTGAGCTGTCATCTCGACTTTAAGATTGCGTCTATGAAAATCTAGCGTGAAAAGAGTATACCTAGATCTTGCAAGTCGTAGCCAAAATTACGAGATTCGATTAAAATCTAAAGAAGCATAAACGAGCATTATTGTTCTCAAAGAAAATCCATATGTTGCATAGACGCATATCGTAATAGGGGTATCATCCTCTAATAATATGCAGGCGTAATAATAAGCCATAAAGTTAAAAAGTCGATCGTGCCCGGTCAGCTCAGTGAACCCTTCAATCGCAATTTAACCAGTCTGAGAATCATAAAAAAGGCCGTAAAAATTCCTTTTAGATTTTCTCATTGCTACTACCTTTAAAAATATACGAGAGACCAACATCCCATCGCGTTGTGCAGAGTAAACAACCATTTTTCACCTGGTGCGTTGCATCTCATTACATAAAAGATAAGCGGTTAGTGAGCAACAAATAAAAAAACCTATCATCTTTAATGAAAGAAATGTTTTCTTCTAAATACCTCAACTTAGACCGGCTAATACCGCCTTCATGTCATTCACGAAACTACAAATTCATGCTTATTTAATCTTATTGTAACCCTTTAAGCCATAATCGTTGCCAGTCAGGCCAAACTTAAATTTCTTATTAAATGAACTTGAATCGAACGTGAGGGGATAATAGAAGTGTATCAAGATAAACTCAAAGAATGCCATAGGCATTTATATTTTATGATGATATGGTACACCTTTAAAAAAGTTCCATAATAGCGAGATAATGAAGAACCATTTTTTCATAATGAATATCAAACCAAAATACTGAATACTAGGCAGTGTTGGCAGATGATCGTTACTCATCAATCTCGTTACATCTTCCTTATTCTTTTTCTTTAGAAAGGATTTATTGCAAAGTGCAATGCATGACTTGCGAAAAATATTATAATTGCTTGTGTACCTACTGCCAAAAAAAAAACTTTTGAAGAGTAATATTCCTATTTTTCATCCTGATAATTTAAAAGCCACTACTCATAAGTCACATTAATCCCTAACACAAACCTAGCTTCAGATATTGTACGACTCGGTATATTACAAATATTATATTTCAAAAAATTTGTTATCTGTAGCAATCTCTCATTTACGCAATTTTTTGCACAAGAAGATAAATCTGACATTTGGCATTTTTTTGGTACCCAGGCGTACCATCATTCCCACATTATCAATATTTTGTAGGACACCAATATGGAAATATCTAATACATTTTAAAACAAAAAAAAATGTTTTTCAAGACCTCTTTTAAGAATCTTGCGTAATTCCCGTTCACGCATCTATACAAACAGAATGTGTGCCAAATGATCGAGAAGAAAATGGTAATAGGAATACACCTCGTAACAATGGAGGTATACAAGAAAGTTCATATCTTCAAACAAAGTACACTAAATTACATGCCATTTTATTTTACGATTGAGTCTCAGATTACGGTTTTTGTTTTATAATAAACCTTATGGTTTTATAATTGACAGGGGGAATAGCAATATAGCTCCCTCATAGAAAACCTAATAGAGCTTGAAGAAACGTACACTCCTCAAAAAAATACCTACTTCTTATTATTTATAGCGAGCCTTTTTTATTATTGTGTAATGAAAGGGTTAAAGAACATAATATTCCAACTTGCCGTTTGTTTCCCTTCATGCTCATCTTCATCTTTTAAAGGAAAAGAAATAAATAATAATGTACACTTATAGTTTACTTCTTAAGATGGAATACGTATTCATCCATTCACATTGTTCTAGATGAAAAGCGCCAAATTCAAAAAGAATTGGTGAGTTCAAAGTGGTACATGCGAAATAGCCTACTAATATCCTCAACACTACCATAATCATCTTTCCATACCGTAGTAGTCATCACCATTATCATGATCATTCGAAATAGAGAGTAGTCGTGCGGAAGAAAGAAGTTTGTATGATTCCTTTCCATCCTGAATGTTGATATCGAGAAGAACCTGCGTAATATTGAATTTCTAGCGCAAAAAATACATTTTTTCAGTGATTTCAGTAATAAAACGCGGCAAAATCATACGTATTGGGAATTGTAGTAATCTTAGGAAATTGGAATGCCAACCACAAAACAAAAGTAGAGAAGTTGCTAACCCTGAAAAGACATTTTATATTCAGTCTTCTCAACTTCCTTCTCTGACTTTGATTCGTAGAGGGGATTGAAGACGATATAAAATCATATTATTATTGTGAAGATGAATGCATTAGATGATTGGTGTAACGAAATTCTTTGCGAGCAAAAATAAAGCAGTTTTGTAATGTCAATAGAGCGTAAAAATCCTTTCATTATTTTTCGTAATCATCCCAATTTTACAGCTGTTTTTCGTGCTTTAGGGCATTTGATTCGCTAGAGGCATTATTATGAGGAAAAGAGCCGTTAGGAAATCGTGCGTGCATTGTTTTCAAACTTTGAAATATGTGAAGGGAACAGAAAGAAAACAATTTGTATTTTGTAGTTTATATGAATGACGTGATTTGATTTGATGCTCACATGAATATCCTATTTTTTAAAAGAATCTGTCAAATCTTTCAACTCCAATAAAACTCATGTGGAAGTATTTACTCAAAACCTATGATTTAGTAATGAAAAGCTGACAATTAGTGTGTCATGTTAGTTCTCTATCAGATATGATGGTGTGATAAGAGCCAATTAAAATTTTATCGTTCTCCACATGTTTATAATATAGTTTTGCGGGAGCAGTAAAAGTAATGTTGGTGGTGGGGGGAAGTGAAAGGATTAATTGTTTACTGTATGGATTCTTGGTAATACTTACGAAAAGCATTTGTATCTGAATGTTCATTTTCACCCTAGATTTCGTCCTTCTTCATATCGAATTGGCCTTTTTCCTCTAGTCAAAGTGATATGACGGGGCGGATGATGATGGTTGGTCTTAACACCAAGAGAAACACTCATATTTCACCACATCAATTTCAATACTACTAAACTTGAATATTAGGATTACAATGTAGAAAAAGTGTTCTATTTTCCCTGAAAATGAATGAAAAAATCTAGTTTAGTTGCAGCCTTAGGGCTTACTTTGCACCAGCATATTGTACACTCTGTACCATTTTTGTACCCAGAAACGGCCGACTTTGCGTATTTTCTTCACTCGATTCGAAACAATGATAATAATTATCCTCATGCTTAGGTACTGAAACAATGAAGCAAAGTGCAAGTGTTGAAACCTTACAGTGCAGTTTGCAGTACGTTGCAGAATGCAGTATTTATGGAATTTTCTTTTTATAGCCATTTTTTTACCGTATTTATCCCATCAACAATGCATTTTATATTTTTAATATTATGGTATCAACAATCACATAGAACAAACGAACTAGAACAAGTGAAAAGCTGTTAAAAAGCATTGACAAGCAATAAAGACTCATCAATCTAACGGGATTACTGACTCTGCAGCCATAAAAATATTAGCTTTAGTACTCTCTTCCTAATGGAATCTGATGGTTAGGGTGGAGTATTTCAAAAAGGAGGAAACAAAACCTGAACATTCATTCCCATTGTCGATGATGCGGATGTGTCTTGTGGTTGTTGGTTACTCATATTTTTTCGAGCATGTTACACACACATTACCATTATCTGAATCATTCATTGAATGAATATATATCAATTAAGTCATTAGCTTTGAGCTTAGATTAAACATTGAAAAACCATTATTCAATGATAGAAAAATATGCCAGCGAAATCCCCGCTTCCGGAAGTTTCAGAGCAACTTGAGAATGTATACTTACGCTGTCATGCATGCTTTAACTGTTTTACTCTCACGTAATTTGAATAATGCATCCATTATTCGCAAAAATGAAAGACAGGTAAGTAATACGTACAAGGTATTTTTTTCGCGATACTTGTTTTCTTTTAAAATAGCTGTAATTCCCAAACAATGTATAATTTCGTAGTGCAAATATTTATAGGTTTTTCGAAAACCTCAAGAGAAGCCATTAAGCTGTGAGGTGCGTTTTAGCTCATCTTGTTTGCTCCGTTGAGCAGTGTTAATGCCACAATACTTCATCATAATTCTTTCAGGTTGCTGAAAGTGCATAATTTTGCTTCTTTAATTGTACGAGCAAAAAACACAGAAAATTTTTAAAAGCATTACGCTCCTCATGCTGCACTAGCAAATGGAGCTTTAATTCACCGGTAATTTCTGAAATCCTAAGCATCTGCTGAGAGCATAGAAAGGTTTTAAAGAATGCTGTGCACTCCGCTTGTAAAACGATTTTCACGTATTTAATGCTTAATTGAAACTCTTCACGTTCATCCAATTAATACATTGTGTAATTTTTTAAATTTTAATGTTAATCCAAATAATAATGAGGAGCACGACGCATAAAAGCGGAGCAAGCTATAGAATAACTATGCTTCAGCCACTAAACACCCTCCAGCAAATGGCAGGAGTAGGAGTTCTAACAATTTTAAAAAATACTCACTACAATGCAAACAAAAAGAGGAAAGGTAAATAAATGCAAACGTACTACTTATTTCGGCGTTGTCATTTTTTGCAAGTTCGTGAATGTGCGACGCATGCAAGATACTTGTGGAATTGTCAAGAGATTCGAGTAAATAGTCAAGCACATAATATGTGTTTACTCTGTGTTACGTGCGAATGCGCTCATCCAATGCATATTTATCACTTCACATTAATTGCACGACCTTGTCACTACGGCTGTAATTTCGCCTTGTAGAAATTTTATAGGGTTCTGAAAATGCTACATAAGTAGATGAAATTGAGCACCCTACTGATCTTGATTTCTTATTTTTCATAACTACACCCACATGAATGAATAGATGTTAAGATTCTTTATAACTCAATCCCAAAATATCATTTGCCAGTTTAGCCCATCTAAAAAAGAGAATTTTTATTCAAACTTCGAGTCGAAGAGCCCACGAGCATGTCGAAAACTTTTCTATAAACTGGCAAACCTCAAAACTAGGAGAATCTGAAAGATTTGTATAAGTAAGCACGTACTTTTTCCTAAAAAAATTTAAAGATGTACTACACATACTCAATGAATGGCGGAGATGCGATCTAGTTCGGAAAATACTTTTTTGAAAGCTCTCAAGTAAAAAAAAGTTTACTTTCCCGGAATAGTTGGTCGCTGGGTCGACTACTCTTGTCAAAAAGTCGGATCTAAAGAAAGTGTTTTACATGTGCATGATGGAGTACTCTCTTTCAGTTTACACCAACCCCGAGATCATCTATTATGTATATCAGAACGTAATATTCCTGGGACAGTGCACCATAATGTTTTCTTTACCTGCCACCTGAATCAACTTTCCAGCTTTATATAAAAAAAATTTAACAACTTTGGAGAAAAACTTTCTCCAAAAAACACTGTTCCATTTCGTGATATATGGGAAAACACTTTCCTGTGGTAATAGTACGGTGACTTTTGTTACGGAATGAAGCTAATGTAGTAAAGGAGTTGCGAGCTTATCATAAATCATCAGTGCCACCAACTAGCAGCATACCACGCAAAAACATGATGAAAGGAAAAAAATCTCATACAGAGTTGAACCTCAAGTTTTTATAAAATATCCCAAACGAAATTTCCGCACTACATCGCCCACAAACATCATCAACCTTACACTCACTCTGTCGCCTCAAATCCATTCATTCAGACTGGAACTGAACAAGACTTTTGCCAATTTTTTTGTTTACGCGTCAAGCTTACGAAATAAGCTGACGCTTTCTCTAGAGAGAATGGCACACCCAATTACAACTTTTGTACTAGGGAAATCCATATGAAACATGATGTTTGTCTGTTTTATTTAGGAAAAGAAACCTCAGTTTTGTACAACTTCCTTCATAAGTGTGAATTTAAAAGATTAAGGGGGAAACTGGGGAATGATAGTGGTAAAGCTCATCTTGATGAAAGCTGTCTAAAACTGCTTAGGAAATAGGAGCTGTTCAGATATCCACTTCATGTACTTTCTCCCATTTTACCGCTCAAGCAGAACTAAAACAAAGTTTGTGGAAGGAAGTTAAAAAAAAAGTGAGAATGATTGATTGCTTGTTCTTGTGTGTTTGTCGGGTGCAACACAAGGAAAAAAAGTTATAGGTAGCCAGATGTCTTCACAACTTTTTCCCAGCTT
>JAANSQ010002339.1:0-12222 GCA_036850885.1 Lepidocyrtinus dapeste | reverse complement strand
CATGTGAGCTTTTTATCTAAATTTGGGAAAGGGAAATTCCTTTATTAAATAAGGAGCAGTAAAGGACCCATGCATATTTTCCAATGTGGATGGGACTTGTGTTCGTTTTCTTGGAATCAATATTTTTACATAGTTATAATGCTATAAGCTGCAAAAAAGTACATAATTATAAGCATCTTTTAGACATTACATGACCAGAACATACATATTTAATATGTGCCATGTTTAAAAATAGCTCTGGAATCGGAACTGAGGTTTCTTCTAGAACAAGGCTTCAAAGGGAAGAGCTCACCCACGCGTGTACTTTCATTCAATTCGACGAAGAAAGAAAGGAAGAGCAAATAATTTGGCCAGAGAAAAAAATAATTGAATGCCAGTCCTCATAGAAAGTCTTTCATTCTTCCAGGGAACTCATGCTTGCGACTAGAAACCAAGGCCTATTTGTAAATATTGTCTCATTGTCCTTTTTAATCATAGATTCTTTCGCCATCCACAAATTTTTGCTTTTGTAATATTCTGAAGATGGCTAATCGTTAAAAAATAGACTAGTATAATATATTGTTTTCACTAGTCTTGAGTATCATGTTTCTGCCTAAATTGACTTAATCTGTTAAGTGAAATATTTTTTAAGATTCTTGAAAAAAGACTGCATTTTCCTCCTTCACTACTCAGGTGAGAAAATGCTTAGTGGTGGCTTGCTTTTTAGTAATCTAGATGAGTTTGGTTCCACCTTAGGTCTCTGTTTAGTCTGGTTTATACTGCTTTTTGTTGCTAACGTATTTTTCAAAGCAAAAACTTCTTACACGGTGCATTCCACCTGAAGATGTGAAAATCTAGAGATTCCCTTATCTCACCTCTCTACATATCCAACCAAAACAAAGATCTTTTCGTAATGACGTGAGTGGGGGAGATGAGGGAGTGCAAAGTGCGTGCGGTGGCAGAAGAAACAGAGCTTTTTAGTACACTTGCACCGAGAGTTTTTCAGTGCAGTTGCACTAAACGTCCTCTAGTACAACTGTACCTCTTTTTTCTGCAGCAAAGTAGAGCTAGAAGCTAAGCTCAGGCTTTGAACTCGTTATAGAAGCTATACGTATCATATTAGAGGCTTTCATGACGCCGGTGTTCTTTGTTCGATGCAGTTGTGTAGCCCTCGTCACAGTGCAGCATTCCTTTCAAAAAGTTCATGAAAGCCATATGAAAGCAGTATGAAACGTGGGGAGAAAGGAGCTCATAAGCATGGCAACAAACTTCTTGAAATTATACATATATCAAGTGAAGATTGAAGAGAATAAAACCTACAAAAGTGTGATAGGTATTTTTAGAGGAGTAAACGTAAAGAGGCTGTCATTGTCAGCATAATGTTTTTAGATAAACTCCCACCGATCATAGTAAACCCTTCCATAATTCGCTTCCAGAAACATTTCAAAAAGATCTGTCATCATAGGAAAAAGTTTCTTTTTGGAATGGGCTCACTGGGTGGTGCCGGTAGAGGTGGGTGGATGAGCATGAAAAGAATTGTTCCGTCAGTTGACAATCTAGTTCAGCGAGAAAAGTTTTTCACAGCAATACTCGTTAAAACACTTGAAAAACTTCGGCCGAAGCATTTCTAAGAAATCTTTTGCTCCTTCTTGGAAGGAAAGTTTTTCTATTGGGCAGAGCCAAAACAAAATTATTTTGTAGAGCAGGCAAAGATGAAACGAAGACAGTGAAAAACTGTAAAACCCACAAAAAAAACCAACAGAAGTTTTGATTGATTTCGGCTAAATTGCTTATTTATCTTGTCTCGAAGACAAACTGTGTGTGCCCTATTTTCACACAGTTTCTGTTTTCATCAGCTTTCACTTCTTGAAAGAAGAAAGCTTACTAGGTGAACCCATTTAAAAAACAAACATTTAAAGCTGAAACTTTTGGGGAAATGATGGAAGCTACAAATTGTTTATGGATTTCTGCGGAAAATTGGTTTTTGGGAAACCCTCATCAATCTTCACATGATTAGTCATACAGTCTTCGCGAGTCATTTAAAAGTTAGTTCTTAAAAGACAGCATGCTACTTACGCTACAAGAGTCAAGAATATTTATTCTCACATCCACACCAAACGCTAATGACATGTTTAGCTTATGTAGCGTGCATGCAAATAACAGCTTTACTTTGAAGTAATGCATGCATATTATGAATTAACTGGGAAAATCTTCTCTTTCCTTCTTTACAAAAAATATGAAATCTAAGCAAAATAATATTTTTACTAAACATTTGCTAAATAATAATAATAAAAAGTTTGCTTTAAAAGGTAATGATAGGAAATGGGAACGGAAAGCAAGTTTGCTAAATTGGAGATGAGTAATGGTTTGTTCATTTCTTTCAACCACTGAAGGAACGAGGTTATTGACAGACAAGAATGCTGTAATTTACTAGTAAGATGGGAAGAAATGTTGTTAGGAGATCAAGATTGTAGAGGTGAGAGAAATTGATAGGTTTTTCGATGATTTCCTATTACTCTATTACCGGTTGATACAGGGAATAGACAAACAATGGAAAAGTCTGGGATAGCTTGGTTTGGTAAGTCGCGACTATGTATGATTTGTACGTGATAGAGCAACGTACATACGTACAAATTATATTACCGTGGGTATTTAAAAGTATTTTACAACAATCCCACATCATTAACATCAAATGACGAGCAACATTATATGCAAGTGTTTTGAAAACAGTAGTAATAGACATAAGTTCAATGATCAATCAACAATCAACGTCTTGATCCAAAGGAACCATATTACCAAAATGTGAATCTGTTTTTGTCAGTAAGAACGAGTTGAGTGGATAGTAATTTTTTAAGAATTTTACAAGAGTTCATCCATTATTTTTTCTATTTATGCTGTATTTACTCCTATTAGGGGTAGGGGTATTTTCTCAGTAAGCATTAGATTTTATTAAGTACATTGCAAGATATTCTAGTTTCTTATTATGTTAGTTCATTAGTCAAGTAAGTCAAATGTATGCATTATGGTCAAAAGTAATATGAAATGGAATAATGACATAATAACCTAAAATGGTACGAAATTAATTCGCTATTCCCTCAAGCTGTTTAAGTATCACATATAAGATCCTATGCACGAATGTCCATAAAATTAAGCTCCTGTAGCAATATCATTAAAGACTCTTTAGACTTACTATAAATTAGACGCTTTACTAGATTATTTGTTATTTGCTCAACTCCAGACTAGACAAAGAAGCGGAACAAGCGTCTGGTTAATAAGAATGAGTCATGCATGAAACCATAGATTTTATTCACATCACATGAGCTGAGTTGAGGACTAATGGGAGTTGCTTTTCTTGTCGATAAAGTCAGAGGATGATGGCCAGTTGGGTACTCATTATCTGACTTTCAAGCAAATTTGGTTGCATACTAATACGCAAAAATTACTTTGTCTGCATTTATATAGGAGAGCAACATCTACGAAGCAGTTCAAAGTCCAAGGTGTACATTTTCTGACATATCGACGTTTCCTAACAGCATATCTATCATGCATGTATT
Organism: Lepidocyrtinus dapeste; assembly: GCA_036850885.1. Classification (NCBI taxonomy): domain Eukaryota; kingdom Metazoa; phylum Arthropoda; class Collembola; order Entomobryomorpha; family Entomobryidae; genus Lepidocyrtinus; species Lepidocyrtinus dapeste. Next base: position 8,689 of record JAANSQ010002339.1, on the reverse strand, counting down.
CTTCCATTAAATACATCGAATGATTTAATGAGTTAACTTTCATTCATGTAACTTTTGAGATTTAAGGGGTAATTAGGTACATATGTGCATAAAGTCTTCACACGAGAAACCAATAAAAACCTATTAAGTATATTTACTTACACTCTTATTGTAATTTATTTTTTTACACTCATGTTAGCTGTTCAAACAATTTATTTTAGTGAAGTTTCTTCGCTGTTATCTACCCTTGAAACAATTCTTTATTTTCATGCATCAATTTAAATGTGTCATATTATGTAAACTATAAATGGCTGCGATGAATAATCTCGTCAATGAAGGTTGCAAGTAAGTGACAATTACATTTTCTATTGGTTGGTGGCTTTAAAAACTTTTTGTTTTAATTCAAACATTTATATAGGAATAATATTTCATAATTAATATTTTATAATTTTCTGAACGTGCATTTCTCCTCAAGCGTAAAAAAATGCAAAATTTCTACGCCAAATATTCTTCTAATTTCTATATCGGAATAGAAGTGAACAAAGTTCTCTTCATTTTCAGCCTCCTTCTAGAAGTCCTAGCAGTGATTAATCAAATTCATCATGAAATGTCAAGCGAAATAAATGATATTTAAAGGCTGGAACAAAACACAAATATACGTAAAAGCAAAGTATGGAGTAATTGTCAAGATGTTTAGAATTATTAAGATTTCACCACGTTTGGTATAATTAGTTATGTAGAACTCTCCATGAACAACCGCTTTAGCTGAAAGAAATGATGACCTTTAAAATTAAATCTAAATTCTTATCATTCCGATTTGTCAGTGACTTAAACCTTAAATGAACCAAAGCCCTACCCTGTCAAAGGAATTATATCTATTTCTATTATTTGCTACGCAGATTAGGTGGCAGAAAATCTGCATGTTTAGCTAATAGGATTAAATCGAGCAGCTGCAACTTTAGGCTAAAACCCGTACCAGAAATTCCTTTTCCATCCCTCCAAGCCATATCATTCACGAAAGAAAATGCCGCCAGTTAGGTCATGAAAATTGTATAGGGTCTGCATAAAAATTTAATTTTGCTTCATGTCTGCTAAAAAATCTCTGCTATGATTAACTGATAAAGCATGTCCCAAAAAAGAGTGAAAAAACTCCTGCTGTAATATTGCCTTCGTTTCTTGTTTAACACACAACCTTTTTTATTTCGTGCCTGTCACCTTAATAAAAAACAATATTTGGTATTGACGCAACGTTAGCATGTCTTTCACGCTCACGCTGACAGGCAGAAAAGAGCCAACAGCCAACTTCATGAGAAAATGCTGACGGAATTGTGGAACGTGTTCGAACACAATTTAAATGTGCATTTCTTTACAAGACGTAGCTCAACTCGGAAGTGTTCGGGGGAGATAGAGAGAAATGTATTTGAAAAAACAGTGCGCTTTCTACTTCCTCTTTTCGTCTTGAATTTGCACTTGAGCACGAAACACTTAAAACTCTAAGCATGTAGAAATCAAACAGGAACAAGAGAGAACAAGTTGACAATTTATCAATAAAATTAGTTTATGCTTTCAAAACGGTGAAATAAAGATTTCTTTTTAAATTCCAAAATGACTCGTTCTTTTACAAAAATGTTAATCTAAAATGAAGTATGGTCTTTCCAATACTGAAAAATACTACGTAATAATTTCTCATGAATGTAAGAATTCCATCTAGTATTGCATTTTTCAAATTGTTGGAAGGGGCAGATTCTTCTAGAAAAAAATGAAAGCATATTACAAATTTTTACATCCACTTTTATGCTTCAACAGACGACGAATAAGGTCACTTTTAGGTATAATTTGAAAACACGGATCCCCACGTGGACTTTACTCGTAAAGAATTTAGTGCCTGATTACATGGAGTTGAATCATATTACTTTCTCAAATTCTAAATGAAAAGGTCATAACCACTATAACCACTTCATAAAATTCGTGCAGTATTGCTTCAAGCTCTAGTCATTTATCCATATAAACGATAACAATTTTTAAAGTTTCCATCAATTCTCCTTTTCTTCATTTTATTCTAGTTTCATTTTCTCTTTTAGATGAGTCAGATAAGAATGAAATATGCTATTGTCACGCTTTAGAGAATCCTTGAGAAGCAGACAATGCTACATTTCATGAGTTTTTCAGCTCGAATGACACGTAGAAAAACGGGAAGGTTTCCAAAACTTCACTCTCTTGAAAACGTTCCATGAGGCTGATGATCATCTTCATCACACTGTATCATTGCATGAAGTGTAATGCAATTCTAGCATTCCTCGAAAATAAAATAGTACTTAAAAAAACGTTCCTCCTCTTAGGTTCAAACCAAAGCCAAGGATACCATTTTTTTCTGTAGTTGGAGCCAAAAAAGAATTATTCTTTGCGAATAGAGACATTCCAAATGTTATTTCCAAGTCTAAATACTAAATCGCTGTAGGCTAAAGCTATTTTATTACAGCAATCAAGAATAATGAATGACCAGCCCTACACTTTGGTAAGGAAATGGCACAGTTTTTGCTGTCGGGATGAAAAAGTAATTTAGTAGTTGTGTACTATTCCATGAACAAAAATATATTAATACAAATTGGCTACTGCTTTCTCCGAAAAGATTCTAGAAAAGAGGTATTGGATTTCTAGAACAAAAATAAAATTGCTTTTCTCTCGGTCGGAAATTTTTTTAACCCTTTACCCTCTCATACATTTCACATTCAGACGTTCTCCAGCTCCCGTTGATTCCTTCCCAAGTGCTGCATAATATATCCGAGAAAAAGAAAAACAGCTGCAATGTACATTTTAAGCCTTTTAAAATTCGACAGAACAGCTTGTTCCTATTGCATATCATTCTAAGTCGGAATTCCATAAGTAGCTTAGAAAAGTCAGCGTGAAGAAAGAACAGTCAGAATGAAACGTTTAATCACTTGGCTCACTAGTAGTTCACGTCTAGAACGAACCAAACTTGAATATTTTCTTTAATATCGACAAAAAGCATGAAACTATGCGCCTGGCGAGTACATGTGCACCGGAAAAAGGACAAGCCGTTGTGCTCTGTAGTATTAGTAACTACCTCATCATTTTTTTTTTGCTTGGCAAACTTATAAGCTTTTGCACTGAACACATTTCAGTTATTCACGAAATCATCAGCAAACATAAAAGGCTTAAGCTTTTCTCATTGCATTTAACTTTTTTTCTTGCCGTTGGTAATGCGATAATAATCATCAACATCATCATCGCTCCATGCCTCTCCCTCATCCCTCCCTATTTAAGCATGACATGACAGCAGCTCGAAAAAATATATGTTAAAATAACTCAACTGTACGCGGAGACTAGGTATAAAAATATTGAACATGCATTTTAGGCATGCCATGCATAACGGCTCCATGTTGTGATGAGAATGATGATCGTCAGCCCATCACACGTACTAAACTAATCACCATCATTGTATCCAACTGAAACATTGTTTTACGTTTGGGAGGTATTAAAATTCTGCTAGAGGAATGCAAAAGCATACACTGTGGCTTCTAGAGAGGTGAAGCTATAATGCATTTAATAATTTAATAACCGTACAACATTCTAGTTCATTGTCTACTTTTGTCATTCCTTTGTTCGTAAGAGTGGCTCAATGGATAAAAAAGGAAGTTGTTATAATGCTCAACACAAGTTTATATTCTGCATGGGAATAGTTGTTGACTGTGTATTCAGCCTTAGAATCCAGCTCGGATTTTGGTTTCGATACGCAGGCATAGTCTATGTTGTGTCCTTCGTAATTACTCCGGTTAGATCAGGTAGACTATGAAAGGTACTAAAATATGCAAAGCCAAGGCGCAATTGGAATGATGAAGAGTGTTTTTATTTCGTGTCCCCCAGTCCAAATCACTTTTGGATAGCTTATTTTGAAATTGAATGTTATGGACAAAATGCCAAAACGTGTTGAATTAAAGCCTTGTAATTCGAGGATGTTTGGGAATGTAGCCACGCGTTTTCCAAAACTTCAATATTGGTTCTGCTTGATAGCCATATGCAAATTACAAATTACATGACTGCTCTGTTTCGAAGAAAAGAAAGGTACCATAATCAACCATCAGTCATTTCCTTAGTCATAGAAATAGCCTAGTCGACCAAATACGATTTGATGCCTTCGCTAAAATCTATTTCCTCCTGGAAATACACAAGCCTGTGGTTACTGCATCGACTTTTTCTAGTTTTTCTTGCTCATTCAACCCTACCAAATGAAGCAAACATTTATTCTCAAAATTAGTAAATTATACTGTTGGCTCAATCTTGGAGTTCCAGTTTGAAACTCAAACTAACTCGAGACTCTTACGTATGTGTGTACAAGCATAACTTCTGTCACTTTGTTTTAGTCCGGATTGTTAGCAATTGCTGCCTTAAAACACTGTACTATTTATATGATTGTAGTAAGCAACAGAGGCATTTAGGCGTTAACATAATAACACAACAATATTGTAGAATGGAATGAGCTAATGCACGTCAAAGGTTTTTGAACGCTGAACATGCAGCTAACCATTAAAATTTTGGTCTGCTATTTGCATGCATGAAACAGTTGCCCAGCCGAAGTAAACTAGTATACGTATCTAAAAAAATATCTGCAAAGAACTGGCAAGCACACTTTCAATTTTTTGTTTTGTTTAGACTTTAGACCCAATCGTGTTCTCCAACCATATCTTTCCCCTTTGTCCAAAGTAAAATGAAAGGTTCACAGCAAAAAACATTACGCTGCATTTTTTAAAAACACTAATAGTATTTTTTTTTGAAGATGCTACAAAAAAGAGAGATGTTGCACGCACAGAAATATTTACCATTTACGCTTGGATTCAAAACAAAGAAAAATTTTCTACTTACCAAATAACATTTTCATTATCTTTATCTACTCTCTCAGACACACATGTTGTGAACGTGTACAAAGTTCACATATTTTTTTAAACAATTTGCTTGAACTAATATAAACTGTTTTTTACCCAGTGACTAACGTTTTATTTGTTTCGTTTCATGAATCTGTATTACCATACTAAATACTAGGCTTTTGCATATCACGAGCAAGAGTTTCAAACACGGAACTGCTCTATCAAGATCCATGTACCGAAAATAAAAAACAGTTTGGGTTTATTGATACAGTCTAAAACCAGATTCAAACGTGACTCTTTGAAACGAAACTAAGTAGGAGGATGGAACCTAGTATGAATCATGAAATGCAGAATATTTTATTTCTTCGCCTGACTTACTCAGTCTCAATGACTTTGTTCATAAAAATGATTACATCATTTACATTGCGCACTAGTGTACATCTTCATTTTTCGTAGAGATTCAAGAAGTGTTTGCTTTTTAAATCGACGGATAGAATTTATGATGTGACTTGTGGCTACTCCTATCATATATCTAATGCTTAAATAGTTACGATGTTGTATGCAAATTCCATCTTTTTATTAAAACATCATCAACATTTCAACAACTACTTTTGACATAATATCCATTAAGTTGGTAAATACATAAATCAAAGACATTAGTCATTTTTCGCGAAATACTTAAAAAGGAAATTATAAACTCTCAACTCAAGGCTGTGATTATCGTCAAGATGGAATGACTTTGACAATGAGAAGCAAACTTTCGAAGACAGAAAAAGCTCTAATCACACTGAAACTAAAGTTGTCTCGAAATATTCATTCCAAAGTTAACGTGATATGATAAAGATGAACAGATTAGTAGTTATTTCTACATTACATAGGCTACGTAGGTGCATTTCCTTTAAAACTTAGAGTCAGTCACATCTTCCTGTGCTATTGATTCTCAATAATATTTTACCTGAGTTTAGGATGGAATGAGTTTTGAAACTTCAAAAGACTATCCCATCTCTCACCGAAGCACTTATATTATTTTGCATGCAAGCTACAGTAGCTACTCCAATATTGCAAAATGTCTAAGGAAAAAATTACCCTATGCATTCATGTACATACGTGATTTCTTTTTTATGTTGATCTTCAAATCTGTTTTTGTATGCCCCAAGACATTCCGACAAGCATAATGCTCACCAATCGCACATCCTTTTTCCTCTCTTGAAAATAATGTAAAGATAAGGATATGCCACATAGGTAGTATCCTTTGAGAAAAAATGGACTTAAATAATAAGGTTATCCTCTCCAGAGATTCTCTCTCACTATCAGATTTATCTATTATTTTTGCACACGTTAGACCCCAATTCTAATCACATACATAAATAGTAAGTAACACGATACGCTCAAAGAAATATCCATAAATGAGAGCTAATATGATAATGATGTATTGCAAAATACTTTATATGAATGATATGAGGCATTACAATATCGAGTCTAATTTTTTATGCAAGAGCACATTAGGTCTCTTTAGAGGTGAGCACAAAAAAGAAACGACATGATGGATATACAGTTACATGATGACGGCTTAGCTCCTGGCTTGAGTTAAGATGGTGGGTGGCTTTTGGCCATATTTGAGTTGGTCTTCTTAAGCTTAGTTTAGCTTCAAATAGGAAGATGATGATGGCATATCAGTACATTTTCTGCTCCTTTGCCAATAAAGGTCTACCATAACCAAGGGGAAGGAGAGACATGCAAAAAAGCTTACTCATACCATGAAATAAAAGAAGAGGATGTGAAGAAGGGCACTAACTCGATCAGCACCAATACTTTAGCAAAGAATCGTTATTGTTATCACACGAGAAAGAAAGGAGGCATAAGAGCTCTAGCCTGCTTCGTCTTGCTTCGCATAGCGCTTTTTCGTTGTTGAGCGTCAAGAGGAGAGAAATGGAATGGAGTGAAGTGGAGTTGCTCGATTTGCCGATATGGAGTAACCCTACCATAAGTTTACAAGTGTGAGTGAGTGCAAATGTACCTAAAAAAATTGAAACTTGACAAAAAAGCATTGCGGACCTCTGTTCTTGCTTTGCCATAGGACGGAGACGGAAAAGAAAGGAGAAAATGTTTGGAGGAACACTACGCAACGGAACGAACGCGAGGAGTAAAGCAAGGCCTATTTGTGTGCTTTATATGTAGCGCTACTTTATAACTGAACTGAGACTTGGCATTACATGATGATGCCAGTCCTTTANAGCCCTTTACTCGAAGAATATGAGGGAAAGGACACTCATACTGTAGCAGAGGAAGGAAAGATCGGCAGTCAGTTGATATTTGCCGAAGTGACTACATCAGAATAGGGCACGGTGCGGAGTTACTATTCCTACAAAAAATTGTGAATACTGGTCCAAGACTACCTATTGGTGTCTGTAGGAGTCCAAGTGTCACTTTTGAATTAAGGGGAGATATTTAACGCAAAGTCCAAAAGTCATTTAAAAATTAGCGTGAGGGGCATAGCATAATCCAGCAATTTTGAGTAATTCACATGTGCGACCTAAAAACCCAATCTTTGTGTAGATGACTCCAGCCAGTCTGATTTTTTCCTTTGTTTACCAGTGCTCCTGCTGCAACATTGATTTTTATGCGAATATTTTACCACCTTCGTACTTTATGTTTGTGGTACTACGTTTATATTTTACCACCTTCGTACTTTATGTTTGTGGTACTACGTAAAATCTAACTGACTTACTGGCTAATGTGAGATGTGTACGTGAGCGTAAAGAAGCTAATGTAACTTTGCGCCTGGATAACTTATCAGGAAGTTGTCAAGAACACGAGACGAGAAAAAAATCAAATACGTAGTTTACAATTGCGTGGGATTGAGAAAAAAGTTAACTTGACTGAGGTCTCTTGGTGTAATTCGCTGAAAGCGAGTGACATTTAACCCCAGTTCCAAGAAAAGTCAACTGTAAACTGTAATACTTACTCATCTCAATCATTTACCTCTTGTCAAAATTGATTGATCCTCGTCATCACTTCAAACCCAATCAAGCTAACGGTTTGGATGATGAAAGACAAATAGTCCAGTTTAAATTATTTAGTGAAAAGTAACACGTGCGTAATTTTAGTTACTTTAATTCGACTGCTATATTTCTAGTCTCGCATGAAAAAGGCAGCAGCACAACAGAACAATCCTGACATTCAGTTCCTAAAATATCATCAACTATTACTGCTTTAAATAATTAATGGATCTCAGAAAATGCCAGTGAAGTAAACGGTGTGTTGTTTGAATCGAGATAAATACTTTTGGTTTATTCAGCGGGGAAAACTCGTCATTTTCATGCCAATGCCAATTAAAGATGAATGAATGAGTGACCACGGAGCAGAAACGGTATAATTTTTCCCGTCATGCTTTCCCATCGCAAGTTTGTATAATCTACTTTTCCAATAATGAATTTTTGACGAGCATAAAGAAAGGAAGAAATTAGACACAAACTGTTCTTTCCTGTGGCTTTGCAATTATCAGCCACTCTGCTCTCATGTCTTTCCAAGATTTGTGGAGCAATACCGCTAGTCCATTGTGGTTTCACATGATTCTCAACGACTTTACTTGTGGCAACTCTTTAATGGTGTAATTCCCATAAAATAATAGTCAGCAAAGAGACAAACATTATTATTCGCGAAAGATGGCGACCACAACATGTGCCAGTTTGAGTGGACAGTGTTACTCGGGCAGTGATCTTCCACATCAACGTAGTGGAGATCCATCTTCCCAAGTCATTGTCTTTGATGAGGACATGCAGTTCTGTGACTCCAACCTTAAACTTGTTGACTATGAGTCCAGGTAA
>JAANSQ010002338.1:0-12223 GCA_036850885.1 Lepidocyrtinus dapeste | reverse complement strand
CCGAAATTCGCCAACAACCTCAATCTCAAGCCTGCCAACGGGATGTGGCTCAGAATCAATCCCCTCCGTAGATGTCCTATCGGAGCTTAGAATAAACTTTGAGCAATTTGAGACAACGACTCTTTCATAGTGTTAATGTTCATTAAAATCAAAGAGTTTTCAATCAACCCATGAACGAATAAATGATCAATGAAAGAAGATCCCATTAATGAATAATCGAATTGAATGAGTGTTGAGCTACTTCATTTATGATTTGATTTGATGTAGCACGTCCCTCCCATCTCTCCTACTGAGACTTCGACTAACATTTGGAAAACGCAATGCAAATCATTATCAATCATCAAGTTCGCTACTCACTCTTCTCACTATACTCCCCAGTACACGTTCCTCATGTTCTCAACGAACCATAACTCCATTTTTTCTCAAAGAGTTAAACTCAAAACAACTTTTTATCTAAGATTTCTTTTGTACAAATTGTACGATGCTCGTTAAAGTCAAAAGTGGACTTTAGCACAAAAAAATGAATCGAAGATTCGAAGCAAGCCAAAACCCAAACATTTTGGAGGCACTAGGCTACTAGGCTTCTTCTTCAAAAACTTCAAAACAAAAACGAGTTTCTTTTCATTCTTTTCAATACTTGAATACTTATCCCTTCTTTTCATATACTGACTGACATTGAACATTTTACAAATTTACTACAAAGCATACACCGATTAAATCATCCTCGTTCGAATATTCGAATATAAATACAAACACACAAGTAGGTTTTTACAGTCGTAAGTTTAGTAAAAGTTGTTACTTATTACAAATTGAAATACCCAGAAGAAGACCAACTAAATCTACACAAATGATTGTACTTTTTTGCGAAAATCTACTAAATTATTCATGCATACCTTGAGAAGAAGCTACAAAACATGATGACAATTGAGACTTTTAAAAAAATACAGAAAGCTTGAGCGCGCCGTAGCAAAACACAAAAATTATATCTAAAATTTACAGAACTTTTACATACATTAAAATTTTTTCCTTAGTAAAGTTAATCTAAGATAAGCTTTGGTATAGAGCAACGAAGCCTAAAACTAAAAATGGTAGGCTTATGTATTAAATAAATAAAAATGAAGCTCTGTCACAGCTAATTGGTTTCACCACCTATGACCTTACTCTAAGAATTAATAATACCATGTTTCCAGTCCCTGGATCGGAGGACATGTGAAGAGTACAAAAATGTTTCGGAAGTAGGATTAGTAGTCATCGTCATACTTGTAATTACTGTTGCTAGAGCTGGTTGAGCTACTGTACGGCCTTTTCTTTTCAGGAGGACGCTCGGTTCTCTCAGAGGGACGTTCTGAAGTACGCTCTGGTGGAGACTTTCGATCTGGTGAGTAGTACGCTGTGGTTCTTCTACCGTCATAGTCATCATAGTGAGTTTCCTCTCTGTATTTTACGGGTCTTTCACGTCCCCTTGGCCTCTCCCTAGGTCTGTCTCGTTCGTCTCGATAGTCATTACTGGGGCGCTCCCTTTCTCTTGTCCCTGTCGCGGTAGTCTCTGTAGCTGGTAGGCTCCCTGTCAAATCTTCTTTCGTGGGAGTCGTAGTCCTTGTAGCCTTTGCTAGACTTCCACCCTCCTTTTTCTTGAGGATAATGTGAATGTTCGCGGTCAAAGCCGGTGGGCTCGTAATCTTCCCAGCCACCCCAGCCTGCGCCTGTAGTGTCATCTTGCTTGGGAGCAGAACTCCAACCCTTAGTCTTCTTCTTTTTGCCTCCACTTCCTCCAAAGTATTTCTTGTAGCGTTTGATGATGTAGGATGGTGCACCCACTATGGCCTTGCCTGTATTTCGAATCCCATTCCTTAAGCGTTTGAATACCGAAGGAGAAGACTTTTTTCCTTTGCTTTCCTGTGGCTGGTAGTCATCTTCTGCAGGAGCGTCATCTTCCTGTGCAGCCCTCCTCCGGAAAGAAGCCATTTCATAAGGCAAACGATCTTCCCCCCATGGAGAGACCGGAGGCACTACATATCTCGGCGCGTAGCTAGGCGCGGAAGCCAAGTCACTCTTGGGTATAGTAAAAGCGGAAGGTGGTGGGAGTACCATACCCATAGGCGCTCCCCCCATAGGTGGGGCTGGCACTGCCACTGGGATAGGGGACGTTGGCACAGCTGCAAGTCTCGGCAGACCTGAAGGTGGCGGTAATGGCATACGCTGCGGTGGCAGTCCAATATGTTGAGACTCCTCTGCTAGTAAATCATCTTTAAAAAACAAAAAGATTTTCTAATAGAAAAAAAGTGAAAGGCCTACTAGAAAACTAGAATCTCTTCGTACCTGCTTCACTAGTCGCAGCGTCTACACTCATCCCATCCACCTGGCCGAGCACGTACGTTGGCAGGCAAGCTACACAAACGCCCAAGCCCACAAACACCAACCAAATTACACTTTTCTCTGTAGACCTCATGGTGAATCTTGCCCTTTTGATCTTGCTTCGAGGGCGCATGTTGCACATAAAAACTAGAAAATAAAATCCTCCGCCCGCTAGTTACTAGATGCTAACTGCTTCGCTCCTCTAAGGGAACTGAGCCACTAAAAGCTTATCCTTAGAACTCCACATCATCCTTTTGCACTTCATGAACCAAAGTTTGTAGTAAATCAGTAGGATTTCACTTTTCAAATTTGTTGTAATTTCACGTAATCAGAGGAGCTAGAACCGTAGAAATGCACCAATGCAATGCAACGCAGACCAATGCGTATGCCACGCTAAAAGTGTTTAAATTCATCCAATGCTTATATGACCATCACTCACTCACTTCATTCGATCATCGTGAGAAGCCTAATACCTAGGCTTGCATACTCCTTGAATGGTTGGAGGTTGGAGTGATCTTTGAAGAAAAAATTTGCCAAAAAAATTAATATTATGAATCTATATTATTATAATACCATACAAAGTCACTAAAATCAGAACAGAGTTTAAAGCAGAAGGGAGGGACTCGAAACTCTTAGCCCCTGAAGCTAATGGCTTGGCCAATTCTTAAAATCTTGAAGAAAAGCGTTTTTTTGAGTGTTTCATTCACTTCATATCAAGTAGACCGCAGTAATAAGCTCAAGCTTTAGTGTGAACAGAGAATGAAACTGTATGAAGAAACTAAAATTATAAATCTTTTTTCACCTTTTTCCTCGTTCGCCTATTTGCTTCAACTTCAATGTTTCACCTGTGTTTTATTAGGACAATAATAATTATCTTTTGTAAATGTTAACGTAACTTGCTCCTGAACACTACATCGTACATTGTAAATAAAACAGGTTGTTAAGGGAACGTACACAAAGAATGTCTTTCAAAAGACAAAGACAATAATAAGCCTTAAAAATGTAGGATTTTGGTCTCGGAGGTCTCAAATAGGTTAAAATGGATTTCCCAGTGTAGATTTCCCTTCAGACTGAAGCGTTACGTTAGTAATGTACGACCCCTAAAACGCCTTCAAAACTTCAAAATCATTTTGTTTAATTGTTTGAAACTCATGTACCAAATATTGAGCGATTTAGTGTTCTCGTGCACCATAATATAACATAAATTTACGAGAATAGGTGCGTTCAAGTGATGCATCCTCGTTCGGTATTTAATTTATTTTGAAAGCCCCCTATCGTGCCCCACATGGTATGTTGTCTAGTTAAATACTTTAAGCACTGACCTTTTTATTCATTTCCTATTTGTTCATTGCGATAATGTAAGGTTCCGTGCGATAAATCATGAACGAAAACGAGTGAGGATGATTCATAATAAATTATCTTTGAAAGTGTTTAACGCATCAAAACTAGCAATTCACAAGCCATGCAGGGATGCAACTACTAAAATATATTTTTTTCTAGATCAAATTTCAATCTCTCAACCTTGATCTTTGCGGTCTGTAACAGCGAAAAATGCTGAATGAGAGTGAGTCGCCTCCGTACCATATTGTTTATACGATTACGTTCACTCGGTTATCATAATACCTTATAACCTTATCGTCTATTCATGTTTTGCGTACAAAAATCAAACGAACGCAATAAGGTTTCTCTAAAGTTATGCATATCTGTCTCGGCCAAATATTTAAAAATTATATTAATTTTTAGTCGACTGCTCTACTTTACACTATAAATTAGCACATGTAGGGATCTACTATGGAATAGCTTTATAAAAAATTCTCCAATTTCCGATTGAAATCAACCTATTTTCAAGGTTTTTTTCATGATGAAAACGAAACAATTAATTGGATATAAATTTGTTCCACTATAAATCTTCATTTTTTAGTAAAGGATAATTACAGTATTTTTGCTATCGTTCCAAAGCATCGAAAATTTCTACTGTTTTTTTTACCCCGGTACTGGTACTTGATTAAAAAAAAGTAAAAGTCTAGAAAAGATTCCTTTTCTGAACAACTAAGAAATGGTATATTTTTTTCAGACTAGATTTTATGCCTGGCTGAATCCCTACGACTGGCCTTTGTCTGCTCTAGAAACTAAATAATGAGTAATCTAATCTGCGTCATCAACAATAAATGTACATAACTACACAGTTTGTGTGCAAACAAGGTAAGAAGTAAAAGAGTTTCTCCAATCAAACTAGAGAAAAAGCAAAGGCCTTTGTTTTCAAGATAATCTGACAGATAGAAAATACTCTAAATGATTTAGGACAGTGCCATTCGTTTTAATTGCTCTAGACATTCTAAAGGCACAAAAAAACAATGATAAGAGTTTGCGTATGAGGAAAATGTGTGGAGAAAGGTTTATAATTGGTTTAATTGTTAGAATTCAATTGTTATTTTTAGCAAAATATTATTAATGAATTCCGTATTGATGATTAGTAACTTTTTCTTAGGATTTTCAGGGAAGTCATTTGAAAAATTTTAACAAACAGAAAATTTAATGTACATAGGTAATTTGTCCAATTATTTGAATGAAATGATGCTACGCGTAAAATTTGAAGCGTAAGCTAAATATTAGAAAGCTATTATACACTTATGTTACGAAACGAGGAAAGATGTTCAATAGAGCAAATGCTTAAAATACTTTAAATATGCGGACTCTCTAACAACCCACTTGAGTTGATATAGTGACGTAAAGAACCTGAATACTGTAATAAGGCGGACGGTGTCATAACAATCTAAGAATCTAACGTTGTGCAAATACTGAGGTAACATGAGACACCTCGCAAAAAGAAAAGAAATTCTGTGTGATTGTGACGATTTGTAAACGAAGATCACCGGCTGCGCAATGTAAAAGCTCTTCATTTAGCTCATCTACAAGTCATATAAGGTAGGGAAAGAAGAAATGTTTAATGAAGAAGCAATCACTTAAAAACTAGTTTATCTTCTATAGCTCTATGACAGTATATTAGGTACTAGTAGACTGCAAGTCGACAAATCGTCGTCTAATTTTTTCTCAAAAATATTATGAGAGTTGAAATTATACTCTAGCGTAACATTAAGGACTTGCTTGGAAATGATTGGGACTTTAATAAGTCAAACGACGGAATATGGCCAAACAGCCTCTGTTTGTACAAAATCAATTCTCAATGAACACTAACTCCAAAAATCAAAAAAAATCCGCCATTTAGAAATGTAAAATAAGTTTTGGGCAACACACCTGTAAAAATTTTAATTGAAAACTGAGTATTTAAAGGGTAGATTCAATTTCTAATTACATTATTTACATTGGTGGTAAAATTAAATCTCCTCCTTAACAATTCGTTCTTCAGTTATAGGTTTTGCACCAAAATCTTCCCCAAGACTTAACGAACAACTAGCAAGTAGAGGATTTTTGATTTAAGATGTAAATAACGAGAGGTAAAACTAGGCAGACAAATTTGGACAAATATCGTAGCCTTGCTGACCCGATCCCAACTGTGTCCGAGCACTACCTTAACTCGCAATGATTAGAGCCACTTGAAAACAATACAAATCTCCTATTGAAAGTGTCTAAAGACTAGGACAGGTGACAAAAGTGTCATGACTACAATCTGACAGCAGATGTCCATTGTTATTGAGTCACAGAATCTAGAAGTATTTATGAGAGGTCATTGAATCACTTATGTAATAATGCCTGTTTCCTGAAAGTTTAAAAAAATGAATTAAATGCGGACACAAATTCAATAATGTACGCGTATCGTTTAGTAACAACGCTTCCTCGAAATTAACAAGAATTATCGAGAAGAACTAATGCATATTTTATTGCACGTTAGGGTGTCTAACGAGCAACGTGCCAAATTAAGAAGCTCATTTCCAATTTGAAATTCAAGCCGAAGTTTACGTGCAGATACTGAGTTAAATCAATTAACGCATAAGATATAACTTTTGAGACAGACAAACATCTCGAAATAGGGACTAAACCAAGTGTGGATTTGAAGACAAGATTTATGAAACAGAATTGAGCGTACGTGTGGTCAGTAATTTTTTTAAGTAAGTGGGAGGGAGCTCAACTAGTATTTACAAGTGAAACATGCTTATCGTAAATAATAGTTAGTATTACGCATTTTTTACCTTGTCAACTATTGCACTTGCTGCATAGTTATTTGTAGACCCCCAGAACAGGCCATAGCTTAACCGACGTAAGTTTTAAGCTGAGCAATTCAAAATGCAGTCTGATCAGTGGTCAACGAAATTCATGTGTGGAGTCTATGAAACTTTAGTTTAAAGAAAGTTTTTAGTTTTTGAATGTTTCACATTTGGCACCACATTCATTTCGCTATCTTGTCCGCAAAACATGCAAATTGCTAGGCCTGTGATGAGATAAGACAGAAAACGTAAAGAATTGGATTAAGGTGGGTTGTCTGAAAGCAAGAAATCGTAATGGGCTTGGTTACTTAATACCTAATTTAACACTCAAGTGCGAAGCTGAGGCAAACCTCCCTAAAAAATGTAAATGTATGAGCAAAGGATTGAAAGCGTTTCTATTTATGATAATTCTTCAAAGGATGGGGCCAATTAATAAAGAAAGTTTGATTAAGTCAACTGCTTCAACAGTTTGTTATTTAATGCTAACAAGGAACACTTAAGTCGTTACGTTACGAATGAGCTTTGTCTAATGGGCCTAATGGGCTACGGTTGGTTGCGTCGATTTCCGATAATAGAGAAAATACAAGAGATTAAACCAGCTATACAGAATTTCATTAAAATTTCATAACCCTTCCCAAAACATAATCCAACATGCTGCACCAATTTGTGTTTCACTTCATGCATAATACAAAAACCATTTAAATGGGCAGCAATACTTGGAGTATTGTGCGTGAAACATTTTTGGCGTGGCATATTCAGAAAACACAACTCTTAATTTTTTTCGCAAAATGAATTTATTCGTTCGCTTTATATAATATTGTACAATAGAATGCACTTTCAAAGATTTTGAAAAAATGTTACTAAGGGTGACAATTACAAGTGTTAATCCATGAGTTTTTTCTACCGGAATTTTTTTCCGGCAGATTTGAGGGTGTATTATTGTCATAAGTTGTTTACGAGGTTTATCGATAATTTTTCATGATTTATTTGAGTCTTTGGAAATGTAACTACTTATTAGAAGAGCAAACATAGATTTAGTAAGTCGGGTTTGAAAATCATTTCCTGACGAGAAGCTTTAAGTTGCTTTCCGAACGTACAATTTGTCTGGTCAAAAATAGCAATTCAAATGTTTCTATTTTATGATAACTTCACGAAGCAATTCCCATCCTCAAAGTTAACTATACTCCTTTCATAATGAAGGAAGCAATGACACTATAAACATGATTATGTGGAAAAACTTGAAGTAAAACCATACTTTTTATGAATATTAAAGGTAGGTATTCCTGATCTACCTCATCACAAAACAGGAGTTCCGTCGGTATCTCTTACCTGGAAAACTATTTTTGGGAGGATGTGGTTAATCCTCCTCTGTAATTTTCGCAAAGACGAATTACTGAAAACATTCTTATGCTTATCTAAAACGAAAAGATGCAATGAAGAAGATGAGAGCAATCATAATTTGCAGACCGAGCATACCCGATAAAAATGCAGATACGGCTCAAATACTCTAGGTTTCAATGGAGTTAGTGGTGGGTGTGGTGTGAGGTCTTAGAGAAACTTATGAAAACGTTCTATTCAGCGGCAGTTTAATGAAAAGCATCATGCACGATTTTTGTTGGAGAAGACATTTTCTTCTGCAAAAACTTTACTAAATTAAATTCAAACAGATTGTTTTTAGATGTGTTTATTTCCTCATTTCGGATTCGGACACCTAAATATTTTTAGTATTTTCCTTCACCAACAACTTAGCGCTTTAGAGCTCAATCCGCTTCCTCTAGCGAGTTTCATGATGATAATGTGAATTAAATAATATCCAAAATTACTCCTGCTTTTGCAAAAGGGTGGAAAATGTTTCCGAGTTTGCCCCGAGGTATATTCAATCCTAAATTAAAGGCTTATGGGGAATAGCATGAACTCCAGTAAAGACAAAGCGCCCATTAAAGCTTCTCGCTCTTCTAATAATACAGACAAAGACAATGTTTAAATGAAAAGAGATTAAAAATTTATTTGTTTCTTATACAAGATAAACAATAAACTGAATACAATCTTTCTTTTAAATATGACCCATTTAATTGAACTGTCTAGTTGAATACTAAAAACTATATTTAGAAAGTCAGAAATTACTATCTTGACTAGAAAAATACAACATAAGTTTAGAAATGAATATGTACATTAAGCTCAAAATAGTTGACCGTTCAAGTTAATAATGATCGTGGTCATAGTCTTGGCTGACATCAACTACTGGTTCATGTTCGTAAGGAAATTGATCATCATACTCACTCAAGGACCTTATACCCACGGAGCTCGTATGTAACCAGTTAGTTGACCTATCCGCAATTTGATTCTTCAAAAGGGGCTTCGAGTCTGGGAATGCCTTTTTCTCTACATCACCAAGTTTCCGTAAGTCTTTGATCTTCTTTTTGCCTCCAGTGTGGGACTGCTGGTGAACGATGTACATGAGCCTGAGAAAGTTTTTGATTTCATTAATGCCCTTAGGGTGGACTGGTACGTCACCCCAGTCTCCGTGGATGGCGAGTGGGGTGTCGAAAATATGCTCAATCTCATGGACATTGTGAAACTCAAACTTAGTACTTGCTAGAATATTAGGGTCGTTTTTAGTGGGATAGATGATGGTTCCGTTGGCGTAGTTAGCCTCCAACTGTTCCTCCAAGCCGAGTTCACCAGTGTCGTTGGATTTTTTAGTGAATGTGTCAAGATGGACAATTACAAAGGGTGGCTTCTTGCCTGGATGTTCCCACTTTTTCTCGTCTAAGAGATTCTTAGAGAGGAAGTAGGAGTTGGAGATACGATTACCTTCAGCCAAGGCTTTAGCTAGTTGGGCGACTATGCTAGGACCACCGTTCAATAAGTCTCCTCTGTGTTTGGCGAGGTACTTAGGATCTGAATTAGTGAAGCGGATGCTCGGACCATGTATAAAGTTCTGAGAGATGATAACACCGTTGCTGGACTGCTTCTCTGCCTCTGCCAAGACGTATCTTTTAGGGTGCTTGTCCTTCCCCTCATGATTATGATGATGCTCATGATACCAAGGGTGGTCGAAGGGATCGAATGGCTTGCCAAATGAAAACCATCTTGGTCCGCCAAAAGTAATGCCACCATCTATATCATGTGATAAGGTGAGCTCAATTTCTCCTTTCTTGATAGTTGGGACTGGGGGAAATCGAACCATAAGAATCGTCCTTTCTCCAAAAGGCAACTCTGACTGAGGAGGAGGAAACACATCCAACAATTTTCTTTTTCTACTTTCCACCTCTCTAGCGAATTCCGCAAACTCCTCGTGCTCAGGGTGATGCTCATGCTCGACAATTACATGAAGATCGGATCTTTCGCTGGGCTGGGCCGTTTGATCACCTATAGAAAAATTATTGGTACCATTTCGAACTTCCTCACCGTTTGGATGTACTGAAGTCGTACTAACAAATAACGAATTATTTAGGAGACTTCCATAAATTGAATTTTGGAATGACTGTGTGGCCAATCCCAAGTCCGGTAGACTCTGCAGATGTGAACTCTGCTGGGTTGCTGTAGTGGCCAAAGCGAGGAGCTGGAGCGTCCTCAAATACTTTGCGTAATACTTATCTGCCGCATTCTTCTGAAGTTTATAGTGATACAGAAGTGGAACAATGGACCGAAGGTATTGAGTCTTCTTCGTGTTGTCAGTGGACAATCTGTCATAATACTTAGACTTGAGGAGATCCCTCTGGCGCTGCTTTCTCAGTGCAACCTGGAGCGCAAGCAATTTTCTACGGGTATCCCTGGTCAACTTTCCTCCATTGAAACTTCGACGGTTCTCATGGAGCCTAGTTGGAACTCCACTTACAAGCACTGACTTTGAAGGAAAGCCGCTCAGCCGTCGAGAATGTATCTTCCTTCGGAGTATGTACAAACCCCCTCCACCTGTCTTTGCAGAGTTCTTCTCATCGTTGCTTAGCAATGGTGCGATATCTACTGTATCATGCACTCCACTCCGACCCGCGGATGAAGGCTTAAGATTAAGTGAGATGACCTCTTCAAAAATAATAATTAAAAAAACAATTATATCTTATTCTTAATTTCAATTAGCAGAAACAGTTTTGATATCTGAAGCCCTTTTAATTTACCTCTCCCGACTTTCACCACAGGCGGAGGCATGGGTCTCAGCGGAGGTCTACGGAAACGCTTAATACCCTCCACAAAATCTGTACAAACACAGAAACAAATCACAAACAGGAGACATGATTTGAGTCTCCGCGAATTATCTCTAGATTTCATTTTTTCCTCGTTGCCTTCTCTTCCGCAGAGTAGGGAACTGTTCAGAGAATTTCACTTCTCTCGCTCTCAGCGTCTAGGAAAGTTCATCGCTCACTGAGTCGCTGGCTACAACAACCCCACAAAAAAATGACACAATGAATGAACTGTATAAAGGCGTGTGCAATCTCTAATTCAAACTCAACTAGATTTTCTAGATCAAAACGAATAAAATATGTAAATGCATAAAGTCCCAAGTAGTTTTATGGTTTTGGTTATCATCAAAATGCTATAATTTCTGCACACACGACTGCAGTGGGGAAGAGGATAAGATGCTCTGAGGGTGAATCCTACGCACCACGTCTAGGATGATTTTGTGAAAACATGAAATTGCAAAGCCAAATGAAAATCTAACGGAAGCCACTAAGATAATGGTATGATGGGATTCAAGATTCAATTAGAGTTGACTTTTTTTTGCAAAGAAAAACAACCTTGCTAATATGATGACGTGCAAGTTGCAAAAGGGAAATGTTTGTCGTTTGTGTTTGTAGTATGTATAGCGCCTTGTTTTTTCTTTTCAAACTAGTTTAGATCCAATTAGACTTCAGTGCAATTACGAAACTAGATTTCTTAGACACGCGTACAGTGGCAACGGCAAGGGTAGCGTCTCCTTTCATTTGAGGTTAGCTAACCTGAAAAGGAAGGAAGGAAGCTACATACTTTGGCTAGGCCCTACCTTCTTTTGTGATATGGTTGCCAAACTTTAATGAACTGAACTTCAATGCCTTGAGTCTCTTGACTTGTCCGCTTGTCGCTCATTTCCCCAGAAAGCTTGATTTTGAAATTCGAATGAAAGTGATAGGGCTGGCGTAGAATTAATATTGAGGAGGATGACAGGATGAGTTTGAGTGCATGAGTAATTTTATTGTGAAGCAATTTTCGATTCGCCTTCTTTTGTGGCTCTAGCTCTGCGGCTAAGGAAACATGTTGTCGACGATCATCGTCCTTTGATGAGGCATACTTATCTCATTTTGTAGGTTCATTCACTTGGCTGGGCTTTAGTCAGTGAAGTAGCGTCAACATCTCACAAGCATTTTTGTGCATATATCGATCATGATTAAGAATATAATATGAATGAAAATATGATTTTTTTTGCTAAATCCAACCTTTTAAGCGTCCTCATCTCAGGTCGGATTAATTATTTGACGTTAGCAACTTTCATTCAATTTAAAACTGCATACAATTTTAACAGTCTTAATTAAAGTGTTCGTTTTATAGATGGCTAATCAAGCTGGACATAATTGACATGACCCACCTCCTATCCCTTCTAATAGCTTCTTTCATTATTGTGACCCAGCCATAATGCAAGTCTGCCGCTATCGATAGAACTATACCTAACACGGAAACCTTGTGAGTGGATCTCGGTTATCAAATCATGTTAAGCGCTTAATATACTC
>JAANSQ010002336.1:0-12231 GCA_036850885.1 Lepidocyrtinus dapeste | reverse complement strand
AAATCGGTCCAGCGGTTCGAGAGTTATGGCGCGTACGGACAGACAGACGGACAGACGGACAGACAGACAGACAGACATGCCAAAACCAATAGTAGCTTTCAGCTACGTAATAATCGGGCCATAAATGCCTAATCCTTCTTTACATTCTGGTCATAAATAACCAACAGCTCTCATTGTCAGCCTCCTCTTTATTCTCTACTGCAAACTGCACCAGTTTGGTGATGCTAAGAGCCTTGTATTTATTTTTTTTTCGCAGGATACTATATCTTCTGATAAGCTTAGAGAGAATTATAGAATCTACTCTAATTTTATGATTAGATTTTCCACGTATCACCATTTTAATTCTTTTAACCCTTAAGCATTTGACGGTGATGAGCATTTTATTGTTGAAGTTGAAGTTCAAGTCGTCATAAAAATTTCCACTTATTGAGGAAAACCGATACACAGAAATTACTCATAAGAACACATGTTCATGCGGCCTTGCTAAACATGGGGTAACTCGGGATATCCTTCAGTGAGATCCCATAAAACTACACAAGCTGAATTTTTGACGAGGATTCATTCTATCTTCCTAGCTGATATTTTATTCGTCTGAAGTCATCATGTAAATTTTAAAATAATTTTTCTTTTACGGATTTTGATAGAGAGTCAGGTTATTTTATGAGAGAATTCTTCATAGTCCACGTGCGTTTACTGCGTGTGAGTGCAGGAAGGAGAGTGCTTAATGACACTGATTTCAAGTTCAAAGTTACACGAAATAGTCAAGCCATGCAATCAACTAATTTTTTTCCTTAATTTATAATTTTGAACAAAATTTCATTCAGCAAGCGAAACGAATACAAGCGCTTTCTGTAGCTTCTGGTATCCTGACATGATAACATTTAAAAAACTAAACGTAATATAAACTGCATTGTTCACAATTCATTTAGCGTTGCGGCATTTCCTATTTTGGAAATCAAGATACTCGAATCATTAGTGTTTTAACTCTTTTAAATTTAAGTTATCAAACTCGAACAAAAAAAAGCGTACGAGGCTTAAACCCTTTGATATGTAAAGGCACAAGCAAACACTCACATTAGCACAATCATAAGCGACACACATTTTTGTACATGAAATATCTCTACTCGGAGATGAGATAACTTTGATTATCAGTACGATCACCATCGTTGTGGCACTCATATCCATCATGTAGAGGAATTCATGAATTCAATCAAGTTTGCAGTTACGCATTGAAGCCTAGCTGCTGTTTGCTGTAACTTATGCGAGTATCAATCCTGTTGGCATGGATAAATGGATTGATTGTTGGATTGTTTTGTTCTCACAAATGCAAAATGACTTGATGCATTGTAATGTGAGTACTGAAGAGCTAGGCATTTTAGAGTAGCGAACAAAATCTCATGCGATCACGCTTCCTCTCGCATTTAAGATCTGACCTTTGTGTGAGATACACACTGGACTCGTTTCGAGCTTCTCTCAGTTTCATTAGGGGCTTGAAGGTAACGCACTTTAAAAGATTACTTCAAGTTGATAGAGTGTCGCGAAATAATTGCATGTTTCCCTACTGCTCATCAATCAACACGAATGTAACTGGATTTGGTGGAAATTTATTAGGCACGAATTTCATTGTATGCATTTTAAATTAAAAAGGTAAAGCCGGTTTAGAACGTGATCTGGTTGTGAGTGAGCTCCGAAATCTTGTTCTGTTCTACGCACTATTCGCGAAAGTGACCATGTCGACGAATAAACTAGACTTAGAGAAAAGTGACATCGGTTCGGTATCCGGTTCCGCAAAAAATACTAAGCTGAAGGGGGTATTAAGAGAAAACCTCCTAGCAATATTAACGGTGGTTGGGGTTTTGGCTGGAGTAGCGCTGGGATTCGCACTTAGGGCTAGAGAAGATAAATATTCTAGTAGGGAAGTGATGTATGTCAAGTACATTGGTGACCTATTTCTCCGCATGCTTAAGGCACTCATTCTCCCGCTCATCATTTCCTCCCTAATTGCCGCTATTGGAGGCCTGGACATTAGTCTTTCTGGGAAAATTGGAGGGAGGGCGATTGCCTACTACATGATTACGACGGTGTTAGCTGTGATCCTTGGAATTACTCTTGTGGTTATTATCAGACCAGGCTCTGGCGGTCTGGTTGATGGCGTTGACAAAGATGATCCAACAACTAGCAGGAACTCCACTACACCAGATACCCTCATGGATTTAGTGAGGTGATTCATCACTCCAAAATTGTTTGAATGTTTATAGCTCATCCGAATACCTTGATTGCTTTCAACTACAATTCAAATGAAACATGTCTAGAGCGTCAAATCATCAATACTTGATTCCTGGGATGATTAATCTAGGCATTGCTAAATTATCACTATTGTTGTCTCATTGCAGAAACATGTTTCCACCAAACTTGATAGAAGCCACTCTAAAAACTGTAAGTTTATAATCAGATTTTATGGGGAAAACCTAACTGAATTGCGTTATGAACTGAGATTTAAACGAGAGAAATGCTTACTCAAGGCCTCTAATGTTAATAAAAAGGTATATGCATGCGCAAGAGAGAATAGAACGCATTTCGTCCATTGAAAAATTCTAGGGATCGTGACTTGGCTTTGCTTGGGAAGTTGTAAATGCAAAGACCTAGTTTCAAATTTTTCTACAAGTGGTGTGCTTGCTGATTTATTGAGATTGGATTGTTATTACCTCAATTATTTCATACGCACAAAAAACCGGATGCGAAAGTGACCAGACAGAAAGGAATGTTTTTGGTGGCTGTATCTGTGATCTGACCGTTGTGTAGTAGTACTGCTCGGTTTTCATTTTTGTAGCTAGTCGCAGTAAAAATGAAACATATTCTGGTTATGTAACAGGTGGATTCTAAAGGTCCTACTTCTGAATCCAAATGCTTAATAGATTAACCATTTTGCTGGGAAATTTTTGCTTTGCGAAACTGTGTAATAAATGGTACACAGGCTTAGCTTAGATCATGTTGAATTGAAACGATTTTTCCTGTATTGCTTTATGCTAATTCTACTTATGGGGCTTGGTTGGACGTTTAGGCTAATCGGATTTAAATTATTGGGAAGAAACTTCATGATCATGATTCATGAATACACCATATACCTTCAGGTACAGATACTAGGGAGGAAAGCTTACGCCGACCTCCTGAAGTGAGGTGGATAATTTATCTTAAAGGTTGTCTTTGTTCATTGAAGGCTCATACGCTGGGCAGAGCTTTAATAATATTCCTATGCTACTATTGCTACTTATTGCTATGCATGAATAACGGAAATAAATATTCACTTTGGCAGTACCAAACATCGGTAATTTATACAGAAGACAAAGACAAGAATGATTGGCCGATTGAAGGCGAGTTTGTGGACGGAACCAACATTCTCGGACTAGTAGTATTCTCTGCAGTTCTCGGGATAACCCTGGGTCGCTTAGGAGAGAGAGGAAAGCCGCTTTTGAATGTATTCGTTAGCTTGTCCGAAGCAATGATGATGATCACCGGATGGGTCATTTGGTATGTATACTGTGGCATTAAAAGGTGCATTTCGTAAATTTTATTTAGAAGATTAATTTCATTTGTTATTGAGACAGGTTGTCCCCATTGGGAGTGTGTTTCCTCATTGCTGCTCAACTTATAGATGAAGACGATTTAGGGGAGGTGTTCACATCCTTAGGAAAATATTTTGCAACAGTAATAGCCGGTTTGGCAATACACGGACTCATTGTTCTACCCCTGATCTACACCATTTGCACGAGAAAGCTTCCCTTCCGCTTTCTGGCAAATATGTCACAGGCACTGTTTACCGCATTTGGCACATCTTCAAGGTGAACTTCCGCGAGAGTAATTTAATATAGATCTCCAGTACATTTTGCTATAATTTTCTGTTGGATGCAATAGCTCTGCCAGTCTTCCAGTGACGATACAATGCCTCGAGGAGAAGAACAAAGTAGATCCCCGCGTCTCCCGTTTTGTCCTACCCATTGGGGCAACAATTAACATGGATGGGACTGCATTATATGAAGCCGTGGCTGCCATATGGATCGCTCAAATGTACGATAAACCTTTGGATGCCGGAAATATAATTAGCATCAGGTAAAACAATCTTCATAATCATTTACTATTTAATTCAAGAGCTAATTAATAATTTGAGGGTATTTATCCATGTAATTCAGCATCACAGCAACTGCTGCGGCTATCGGAGCAGCTGGAATTCCTCAAGCGGGTTTGGTGACAATGGTCATGGTTTTAAATACGATAGGACTTCCGGCTGAGGCAGTAGCCTACGTTGTGCCTGTGGACTGGCTGCTGTAAGCCAGTTTAAACTACAACATTAGAATATCCTTGTTTCAAAATATTTTATATGAATATAATTGGTGGGGTGAATAGAGATCGGTTCAGGACAGTGATCAACGTATTCGGTGACTCTATCGGAGCAGGATTGGTGTACCATATGAGTAAAAATGATCTAGACGCTCTGGGGAAAGTGGAAGAGGACAGGGAATCTGAAGATGCAGAAAGAATCATTCGTAGTGCGACGGATGTCACGACACTAGATAATCATGACGGTGTCAGTACTAACTGATACTTAAGAGTCTTGAGTCTGCACTTGCATGCAACATCTCATCTTAAATTTTTACTTGTGCTACCTACATTCCTAAGTTAACTTGCAGATTGACAATAAGACGCAAGATAACTAATGTACAAATATACCTATCGTTTTACTAGCGTCCTAAATTATTCTACTCCATTGGATTTTATCATTATTAATTAATCTTAACTTTAGTTTATGAATAATTAAATACATAAAGGAAGTTTGTTTTACTTTCTTGATTTTATTGCTTGCCAATTTCGATTCATATTGTGGTAAATGCCGTTTATAATTTTGAATACTACTCGCCAAAAGATCACATCAGGGGAAGAAGAAAATTTTGAAACAAGAGTCTGCCAAATATTTACAAGGTTTCTTCTGTCCCACTTAATTAACTTTGAAGAGTTGAAAGACAATTTAAGTCTATATATTATGTGACGAATTATTTTAGCAGAGCTCAATAGTAGTGAAAATAACTAAGACTGGGATACGCTTGTCTACTAATATATCGTTGACGTTCAATTTTGGCTCGACGGTATATCGCTTCATACTTAAGCTTCAACGAACGGGTGCTAGGACCCGCTTCTGCCATTGCTGAATAATCCCTAGAAAGAAAATAGAAGATTGTATATCATTGTAGACTAGTCGTTTGCATGGAAAGTATTATGCTCTTGAACTTACCCCCTTGGCATTGGAAGGCCATATTCCTTGAAATCAATACGAACGCGTTGAAGCATGTATTGCCAAGCAATGTCACTGTCGAGGATTTCTTTGAAACGTTTACAACACGAAGAAAAGTTCACGAATGTATTCACATCCATAAATTTCACAAGCCATAAAAGGACTTCAGTCGGAAGGTGTTGCATCCCACGAACTTCCGGACAAACAGAATCAAGTATGTCCACGAGTGGGAGAATGAGGTCGGTTTTGACGATACTAGAGAAGCCCGCCGGATTAAAACCGCCACTAGAGAAGAGAAGTTTTTGATCATAGGAAAGAATATGATCTGAGCTGCTCATTCCAGGCAGAATTTTTGCCCAATCCACCACAAGCGTTTTTTGATGGTTGTTTGTTGATACTAAAATTAAAATACCCTTCCTTAATGAAGCATGCGGTTTAAAAATTCGGAAAAAAGTCATCCAAACATAATGGTTTCTTACACACTAAAATGCACTGAAGTCCCCCTAAATGAAAAATTGCAAATCGTAGCTTTTCTGGCGAATACGCGATTCTACTTCCCATTTTCTGCGAACTATGAGCTTCTGAGGCTGGCACTGGGAGCTCTTTCGTACTTTCAACTTCAACTCTCTCTCTCTCTCTCTGTAGCTGCTTTTCACCTGAGGATTTCGATGCCGTTGTTGCTTCTTTGGAGGTCTCGTTTTCTAATGTGGAGCTCAAAACTTCGTCAGGAGTTTCCAATCCTACCTTTAGAGTCGTAAATTGAAGCGACTTAGCTTTTAAGTAGTTCATTACTCATGAGAACTTACGAAAATTTAATCATTACCTGCTGTTCCACGATTGCTCGAAATGTGACTCTCCGTAAGTTCTTTTTCACATTCAGAACAAGTTTGAGCTCATCCATCAGCCTGTGACACACAAACAGAATTTCATGGTCCATTATGTGATATCAATTTATATAAATGGCATATGTGAGTACTGATTTCGTTACCTTATGAGTAGATCCCTGTTAGGTAAACCTATAATCTCCGCCAATGGCACTGGAGGGTGTGTGCCAATTGTTGGCACAAATCCACACTCAACCATTACGCAACAAGTTAACGTCGCGACATAATCTGTAGCTGAAAGTAGGTCATCTTTAAGCTGGCTGTCTATCAGATCGTTGACAGTTGGAGAAAATCCGGTCTCTTCATTACCATCCTTGACTTTGGCCCACTTCGGCAGTTGTCGAGCTATTAACGCAAAAATTATACAACACTTAATTTACAGTCAAACTAGTAAATTACTTTTCAAGAAAGAGATTACTCTGAATGAGTCACTGAATTCCCAAATGTTAATAATAATTTGATTACCTGATGATCCAAGGAGGAATCTTCCCAGGGAAGTGCCCATATCAAAAATTATACTTCACTTCTTTCATATAAAACTTGTGAATTTGAATGATGTCGAGTAAAAGCCGAATTTTTGTGATTAAATTATTCAAAAAAAAATTAAAAGTTTGAATGAAGGAAATGGAAAATATTACTTAAAAAATAAAATTTAAGTTTGACGTGTGAAATTCGAATGTGCAGCGTTGGGTGCGAAAGCACAATGCAATGTTGATATTATGATTTGTTTGTTTACTTCACGTCGACACAAAGAATTTACAGCTGGGTCTAAAGCTCACTTCGTTACTGCATTCAGTTAGTCTCACAGTGCCCTGAAACCAAGCGGCAGCACATTTTCTCTCAACTCAAAATAAACCATGTGCTGAGCCTCTTCAGTCCAGCATCCTGCTGATGATAGTTCAAGTTAATTTTAATTTGCAGACGGTTCGTAGAATTTATTGAGTAATATTATTATTTAATTAGCTTTGTTAGTGTGATTATTATTGACTACAGATTGTTTCTATTATCAGATAGCTAATTATGGTAAGAATAAAAATTCAGATACATACGGAGAATTTACAATATAACTTAACTTTGAAAATATGTGATGTGTATTTATGTTACTTAATGCAGATTAGACGTCAAGCCCGTTTACGACGTGAGTTCTTGTACAGGAAAGGGGTGGAGGAGAGGAAGAAGGCAGCTCAGGAGAAGAAGGATCGGCTGAACAGGGCGTTGGAGGGTAAATACATACAGTGCTTGGGTGAGGGTTAAGATATACACCCCCAAACCAAAGGGGGGACCCTTCTATTTTTTGGGGGTGTATATCTTAACCCTGACCCAGTGCTTGTGATAGTTGTTGTCAGGATGAAAATCTTGAATATGTGTACTTACTGAATTAATTGAGTTTAGATGGCCGCAAAATTGATACGGATTTGCGTAAGTCCGCACTGAGCCTGCAAAAGTCTTTGAAGTGGGATGACCAGGCTCCTGCTCTAGCCGAAGCGTTTGCCCCAGAGGTTAGTGTAACTGTGATGGTATTTATATAATTTGAACTGAATGAACTGCACGTGCTTAACTTTTTTCTTCAAATGTTTTCCTAAAGACTGGGGGCTCTGGAGTATCAAGTCAGGACGATGAATACCGTTGGAGCGGAGTTGAAGACCCTAAAATTGTTCTGACAACATCTAGGGATCCTTCATCCAGGTTGAAGCTGTTTGCCAAGGTTGGATATTTATTTTATGTCTACATATTATTTTAATGTTCGAAATTAGTTATGAATTCTGTTTACAATTGGTTTGTGTTGTAGGAAGTAAGGCTCCTCATACCCAACTGCCAACGAATTAACAGAGGAGGATACGAGTTAGGGCAACTGATTGAAGCTTGTAGAGTTAATGGAGTGACTGACTTAGTGATAGTTCAAGAGCATCGTGGCGAACCGGATGGCTTAATCGTCTCGCATTTGCCTTATGGACCAACAGCCTACTTCACTATATCTGGAACGGTTATGCGTCATGAAGTAATTGGAATAGGAAACTGCCCCCAACAGTATCCTCACCTCATCTTTCATAATTTTAAAACTGCTCTGGGGCAGAGGGTAAGTCTAAGCCGATTGGTTTTTTCGTTGATAAAAATTATTAGTTAATGGGTTATCATTTATCACATCATTTAGGTCCAGAACATTCTCAAGTATCTGTTCCCCGTTCCAAAAGTTGACAGTAAGCGAATCATTACGTTTGCTAATCATGATGACTACATTTCCGTTAGACATCATACCTACAAGAAATCGGACGAAGGAAGAGACTACGACTTAACCGAACAAGGCCCACGCTTCCAATTAAAACGTTCGTTTGTGTTTATACCAGGTGTAAAATTTTTAATAAATCAAATCTTGTTGTTATTACGGTTTGTTATTTTATTCGCAGTGTACGAAATCAAACTGGGAACATTGGAAAATGCTGGATCTGCAGATGTTGAATGGGCCTGGAGACCCTACATGAATACTGCGAAAAAGAGGCGTTTCCTTTCAGCAGACGACGGCTGGAAGGATGAGACTGATGCCGAAGTTGCCTAATTTTATAATACTAGTTTACAACTCAACATTAAAATCATTTTACTATTTTACGTTTTTACTAATTTGTGATTTCGTTATAAAACCAGTAAAAATTCAACAAATTGAGGAACAATGAATGAAAATAATGGACAGTCCTTGCTTGACGCCTCAAACATCTCTCATATAATCCTCCTGATCGGGTTTAATGTTTCTGGAGGTGGCCCCCTCATTTTGCTTCGCAGCTTTAAGTTTGAGCTCGAGAATCATCCGTTTCATGGCGGCCTCCTGTTGCATATCAAGTATAGCCTTGGTCACAGTTTTCTTAAAAATGTCGCACTCGCTCTCCATCAAGCAGACCTTCTGAAGCAAAGCTTCATTAGCCATTTCCATGCTTCTTGCATATCTGTCCTTGGCCTCCTGAGCCTCCCTCATTTTCTTCATTTCATGAAGGATTTTCTCAGACTTTTTGGTATCTTTGGTGGCAACTTTTTTCCTATCTTCACTCTCCAGGCGAAATTTTTCCTCTAGCGCTTGTAGCTCCTTATTGCACTGGCCCAGTTCTTGGATGACCCTCTTCTCAAACTCTTTCATCTCCTTAATTTCATCTTGCAAAGCGGCAATTGTTGCAAGATTGTTGATGGTTATGGTGTGAAAATACTCTTGCATTTTAGACATTTCATCGCCATGAAGGTTACGCAGACGTTCGACATGCTCCAAATGTTTGTTTTTAATGATCTCGCGCTCGTTATCAATAGCGACTTGATCTTTATTCTCGCGTTCAAGGGATAACCTCATGAAATCACGTTCCACCCTGGCAATCTCTATACACATTTCGTTCCGAACGCTTGTCACGTTTTTAGAGTTTTCCAGTTTCAGTTGTCTGAGCAGCTCGTGCAGCGCATTCTGTGCTCGACAGAGTTCTTTAGACTTTTGTTCGACGCTTTCTTTCAAATTCGCTTGAATTGAGAGCATATCGTCTTGGGCCTTTTGCAACTTCTTCAGGTTTTCTAAGCGGGCTTCATCCACTTTCTTGGACTTTTCTGTGAGAAGATGACGTAACTTTTGCTTGTGCATTAGTAATTCCATCTGCTTTTCTTCGTCATGCTAAATGAAAAAAATCATTAATTTATTAACCTGATAACCAATCAACGATCTGATTTTTAAAAACAAATATAACAAATTTTCAAATAATTTACTTCCGTCATTTGCTCCACGGCTAACTGAGTTTTGACTTTTTGGGCGTGTAACTGTTCCATCGCGATATTCCATAAGGCAAACAACTTTTCACGCTCAAGCATAAAGAAGTTCCTTTCCTCCCTTTCCCGATCCAACTCCGTCTTTGATTGCATAAGTATTATTATGAATTACTCATCAAACTATCACTCACTACATTTCAAAACGTTCAACCGTAGAATACCTGTATGCGCCGAACATGACCAACCAGTTGTTCCCTTGACATTTCGCTGGTGGCGATTCCATCCACAATTTTCGCCCCCTTTTTGCCTCCCTTCTTTTTAGGCATTTTAAAATTTTAAATACTTTGGCGAGACACGACAAAACAATTATAGCAGCTATATAATTTCTTTCTTCGTAAACCTCTCCCTACGCTAAAGTTATACTTCGATTAAATTAAAATATCCTGATAATTTAAACTAGGTTTTTACTTCATCAATTTTTACAATTTAATTTGTTTAAATTAATGTAAGATGGCATAAACCTCCACACTTGGACTAACTGACACTTGCTTGATCAATTAAATTTTCGCAAACAAGCCACCTAGCCACCTGTGCAGCTGCAATACTGAGAATGGAGTAGGTACATCCGTAGCAACCCTACCCTCCTTCACGACCGAAATGACAAACATTAACTTCTATTTGGTTATGATACAGGCAGCACAGAGCAACCACAGTTAACACGTCGACAGTAGTTGACAGATGTTGTTGAATGGAAACGCAAATGGAAGATACTCAATCAAGCAAATTCATCCTTCTTTTAATCAAATTTAGGTGATTCAAAAGTCAACAAGAATAATTTTCATCATAATAAAGAAATCATTAGCTTAGGGGATGTGGAGTGGTTAGAATCAATCAGATTAATTTTTAAACGGTAAACTTTTGACTACATCAACTTTCCGGACAAGACATTTGCACATATTGAATGGCCTATGCAAGACTAGTGGTCATAATGTTGCCTTGAAGACTAACAAATGATAACCATATTGTTCAACGTCAAGCCAAGTCGAGGAAAGTCTTCCGTTACACTCTCCAGGAGGACCTCTCTGGAACAGGTTGCGTGGGATTTGACAAAAAAGGTTTTAATCCGTATCACTTCCTACCTCCGGTCACAGGTGGTGTAGTAGCCTTCTAGTTTCTTTGTTTGTAAGTAAACTTTCGGAAATCTGCCCATGGCATTTGGAGGAAGTTTGGGTTGATGATGGTAGGGTAGGGTGTAGGATCGTTACGCGTTGAGTGAGTAATTTGTTTATTTTGGGAACAAATCTAGTAAACACAAACGTTACGATTGGTGTGGAACAGATTCAATATTATAATAAAACAGGTCAGCAGTTTTTCATTATTTTTTTTTTTTTGAATTGCAGATGTTTCTGTTTCTGTAGAAAAGTTAAATACTACTCCTCCTGGTCACTCCACAACTGTCGAGAGCTATATTTCAGTATTTCAGCAACCGCCAGGTGACCATTTAATTCAAATCTGAACCACTATAATAAAAACAAATCCACATCTACTAATACTGACATTTTAAATTTAATTATCCGTTAAAGCAAGGAGTATACGCTCACAGCTGGATTAAGGATAAGCAATGTCTCCTCCATTCAAGCCTCAATTTCTAACTCGCAGCGTGTTCAGAAACTCAGCCCCTGTGAATCTAAGAGTGTACAACTACGAAAACCCAACACATCCTCCAGTGTCTTCCTGTGCAGGAGCTACATCAGCTGCTTCCATGGAACCTGTCCAGAAAGAAGTTAACGTAGAAAAGCTACAAACGCCGCCTCCATCGAAGCCTCAAAAGCTAAGTCACAGTGTGATAAAAAAATCAACCCCTAGCGAGGCACTAGTGTTCGAAAAACCAACATGTCCTCCAGCGTCTTCCAGTACAGTTCCTACACCAGTTGCGTCCATGGAATCAGTCCAAAAAGAAATTAACGTAGAGGAGGTGCGAAAAAAGATGGAGGTGCTGTTGTCGGAAAATAAGAGCATCGAAGAAATTAGGAGTGAGGTTCGCAACGCGATAAGAAAGACGGTAAACCATTAGAACCTACCAAGTTTCCTCCGATGAAATCTATCTTAAAATCTTCATCAGTCCAATTGAGTTTAATTTGCTTGAAATACAGGAAAGGGACATCGAAGCCGCAAGGGAAGTTCGGGACTCCCTGATAATAAACTTAGTTTCCAGGGATTTGAGGAAGAGGCGTGAGAGGCATACAACTCCTAGAGATGAATAATGTCCAACCCGTCAGGGTTAAGATAAACACCCCCCCTAAAATAGAAGGGTCCCCCCTTTGGTAGGGGGGG
>JAANSQ010002335.1:0-12232 GCA_036850885.1 Lepidocyrtinus dapeste | reverse complement strand
TAATATTATTTTCTTGAAATGGCTATAAAAACATAAAAATGCGGATTAAGAAACGTAGGATTTAAATACACAAGAACGAGCAATTCCTGACTTTGTTCAGACCCGGAAAGCCATTTCCAAGTAAACGTGCTGCGTTACGTAATAAAAAAGGGTCCGCTTGTAGTGCTTTTCAAAATGCATAATTATCTCCTCTTTTCGACAATTTTAGCATGAAATACCTGTCTACTTGTATAGTGTACTATGCTTTTGTGTCTAAAATGGAAATTTGAAAAAGGAGTAATTCAATAATGGAAATTACCTAGTGTGTCAAGAGTCTTTCCTCCAGATCCACTAACACGTTTACTCATATCGTAGCAATAGACGAAGACTAGCGTCATTTTTCACATTTTGAAGTGCTCCAGAGTCTCCATTAGACACAGGAAATGCTGAGAAAAAAAAACTTTTCTTTTGGTACTTTCCCCTTTAACCTTTCATAGAGGGCAATATATCTTTATAGAAGTGGATTACGAGAGAGCTTAGAAAAGAAGAACTGAAATAAGTTGGAAAGGACCGAGCTATCAAAGCGATAGCATTTATTTACTGTTTCAATGTTTCTGAATCATACAGTAAATTTATTTTATTCTCTACTTTTTAAGCATTTTCACTGGAATAATGGCAGGACATTATTGTAAAATTATTATATACCCTCTTGAACAACTGCATTTGCATTGTATCATTTTTAAAATCATGGAAATGATTAGAGAATGGCCCTGCCACGACACAGTATCAGATTTATGTCTGTTTTTCCACGAGGTTTTCATTTCATTTTTACTTTGCTTTTTTGGATTTTTATTTATGCAGCCATTTCTCTTTTGTCATCCTTTCCAACTTCTATAGCTTTACTGCTGTCACTTTCACTACGGAGATTCCTGAGAAATACACCTTAGTCACAAACTACCAAATTATTGATTGTATAGTGAACTCCGACCCAAAACATCTAAAAGTACGATAATTCAAACTCTATTCACTTTCCAGTAGGATGTTTTTATTCGATTTTCAAATTACACTTCACAAAATTTCCAATTTGCATAAATTAACGGGCAAATCCTTGAAACTATATAAGTCTTTTAATTGCAAAGTTCTAAAATAATAAGTTTTATTGGTACAATTCGTCAATTAACATTTATCTAACCCTTGTTATTGTTATTTAAAGAAAGTTTTGCAAAAATAGATAAAGTCGAGACTAGATCGAATAGTGTCGAGACATAACAATACAGATTCTCTTTGTTAAGGAGATAGAAAAAGTTTCACAAACTCTTTTCACTTCTACCCCTTTTCAGTGTATCTCTTTCGGGTAATGGGGAACGAGGAACAATCTATGAGTTACTACCAATTTTTACAACTTGTATAACACATATTATACTTTCTACGTTTCTATGGTTACTTTAGTCGTGTACATCCTTACTGTATTTATCTAATCGAGCGTTGTTGTTGTTACTTTTTCACACAAGTGAAAAGACTCGACTTTTTACTTTCACCAGTGGTAATCAATGAGAAACTTTTTTTTTTACAAAAGAATGGTTATTATAATGATCGTGGCACTAGGCGGAAACTCCAATTTATATAACTTTTCAAGGAATAATAGTTTAACCATAAATGTTATCTGCTCAAGACACTTTCTACATCCATTTGTCCGCTGGAGCTTTTGGAAAGCTGTATTTTTGATATTATGAAATGATTTATACAGATTCTTTATGGCTCATTAAGAAAAAAGTACGTAAAGCTTCGCTGTTCGGAATTATTCCTTTATGGTTTTGTTTCTCTAACCCATCTCCCATTTTTATAGAACGAATCAGTGAATTTGATAAATCCTTGAAAATATGAAACAAGGTAAAAACGACTACACAATATTGCACAAAAATGTCTCCAGTAAGTCAAAGAGAAACCGAAGCCCATGTGGAAAAAGTTTTTCCTCTCTCTCACTTTTAGTTTCACTAGATCACATCCACCACGTTTTACTAGTTCACAACATTCTTTTTCATTTGTAAAGCTAGAGAATTTCGGCAGACTTTCCAGATAAAAAAAACTTTTGGTGCTTTGGTCTTGTCTTGTTTTTTTTGGGTACAGGCTTCACTACAACTTAAACTTTTTTGCTGAATGAAGAGCCACGCACGTTACCTTCTTAGTACTGATAGGATTCTGTTCTCGTTGGTGACTTCGTACTTTAGCCAACTAGTTATAGTTCTTTTCACTTCGAGAATATAACTTGTTTTCTGTTAACTTAAAAGTGAAAACTTATCAGAAGCGAAAGCATTCAAGTGTTTTAGAAGGAATGGCGAACAATGATGAGATGAAGGGTGAGACAGTCAGAGTATTCCAAGATGTTTGCAAACGCTGTTGGAATAGTTTCCATAAATTATTAACGTCTCCCTTCTTCCCAGAATAGAAATTAATAACATTCTTTCGCACAAACTTTTCTCCAGAGTACTTACACTGCTTCTATACTTTTCACATTTCCGTCGTATGGAACAAAGTTCCTTAATTATTTTTTAATAGAGATTTTCATAATTTCAACAACTCTATGAATATCTGTAATTGCATGAAAGGAACAAAAACTATGTGCGGTTTGTAGTATACAACTACATATTCATCCTATTTGTTAAACGTATTTTGAAAATGACAATGATGGTGTGGTTTTTCGGAAGCCTACTAAAAGTAATAGAACTAAACAGAGAGTAGAGAATAGAGTGTTTAGCTAGTTAATTAATAGTTTCTCAATTTACAATAAGTCCCGAAATAGTGTCTACGTTGGATATAAATACTGTTTCACAAGTTGAAATTCACACCCGTGTCAACCAAAGTGGTAAATAGAACGAGGAGCGGGCGCAGTCTCTGTAAAATTCTTTGTTAGTTAAGCAAATCGAAGCGAAAGCTAAACAAAAACTTTGAATTTATGGGTCGGAGTTATATTCTAATCAAATAATATCAAGTAGCCTCTTCGTCTTAATCACCCTATCATGTTTTTTTTCAGGAGCAAGTTAAAGCATTAGCATGGCTGCTTTCTGTCCGTGAAAACAAAAAAAACGAACAAAAGCAAAATCTAACTTCTATAGAAGCTATGTAAAACGAAAGAGTGTTTGGGGAAATTCAATGCAAAATATTTTGAGGCAGGTCTAGTTCCCTTCATCCTGCTCTTACGAAGAAAAAGTTAAATGGGTTACAGTAGAAATCCTTTTTATGTCATCATCCTATAAGAATTCATAGTTAGGTCACACCGTTTAAGTTTCAATGGTAAACGTGGTCTCTGTATAGAAAATTGCTGCCCATGCGAACGGAAGTTTTTGAGTTCGTTGATGTTAACTATCGCCTAGGGTCTACATTTCAAGCAAATGCAGTTTTTTCGCCGTTGTTAGTGAAATTTAACTAGGCTCTCTTGTCCACAATCCTATCATTTTAGTATAGTAGTCTGAAGATAAAAGGCAAGTTTCATGGTCAAACTGTGGGTGTCCCATACAATTTTATGATCCATTCTTGAGCAAAAGTATGTAATGTATTTTCGCGATACGACTAAAACACCACTTCTATTAATTTTTGTTCACTGATCATGTCCCTCCTAGAAGTATGTGAGTTATGTAGAGACTCCCGTTAAAAGTTTTTGATAATGAAATTTTAAAAAAAGTACAACTCATGAACTGTCCATGCGAAATAATGAGCAATTTTTTGGCAATCTACGATAAAGTTCGGAGCATGAATATCATGGTTTTTCTATTTCTTTCTTTCGCCAAAGTCAGGATCATCACTACTCTCAAGTTAAGAGATGGGCGCCTGTCACTGTCATTGGTTCCGTACTGCTTGGATTGCATTCAATGGGCATGACAAGCTTTTTGTATTGTATATGTATTTCGAAATATAACCCTGTGAGTCTGCCGTATGTCTTCCAATACCAATGGCAATGACAGTGAGACACGGTTGTTGACGCTTCCGCTCCTATAATTATTGAAAACTTGCTCAGTTGCAGAAAAAACCTGGCAACTTCTTCATTTACTATGCACTTTGCATGGCAGCATACCCGGCGATATAACCTTGCTCTTTAAAGACTAAAATTAGATACATTGTATTGTGTCGACAAAAAAAACCATCTTACACAGAAAATAAGGGAGAAAGTATCAATTACTACAGCTGCTAAATATGTGCTTTGAGATAGAGGTGCAGTGCTCAAGAAACCTTTCAGCTACTTCAAAAACGATCTTAACTTAATCTTCCTGCTAGATAAAATGTCTTGTGTAACGGCCCAAAATGACAGTTTCCGACAGCCTAGCAGTTTTGCTGAGATTGCAATAGCTAAATATTTCAATGAATGGGACATTATACTTGACTACATCTGTTCTAGTCGGAAAGAATGGGGTTTGCCTTTCTTCAAAGAAAATGAAATGCATCCTAAACTTATTTTCACCCAAAATCCGTACATATTTAATAGGCCTGTGTCTGCAATCTTCTACGACGTTAATTGACCAGTTGACAAAGATCCTAAACCATACTAAAGTACAAAACAGTGTTTTAGTTTAGATGAAGACAAGTACAAATTTAAAGTGAAATGAATACATTACATTCCATTTTACATAGACCACATCAAGTTCCGTTAGAACCATTTTGGCGCTATACATAATATGTATATTTTGGTCTCAGGTTAATGCTAAAATACTAAAAATTGTTAACTTCATTAAGCTAATAAAGTGTACTTCAAGCGACTCTTCTACTGTATGCAACTTTTACTGTTTAACTATACCAACGGAAAGACTGTTTTCTTTATGAAGTGCTTCAAGCAAAATATGAGAGTATCCCATCTCAAGTACTTTTATAAAGTAGATAGTTACATCGTTACTGTATAACTTTCCGGAGATGAGAGGAACCAACTAGTGGCATTAGATAGGAATGGGATATTTTGCAGATTGAGATTTATATTCCGATCGCATCCGAAAGAAAAGTCAGACCGAGTCTGAGTCAAGTAAAAGCTAAAGCTTGGCAAAAAAAGATGAAAGGGGGAAT
Organism: Lepidocyrtinus dapeste; assembly: GCA_036850885.1. Taxonomy (NCBI): domain Eukaryota; kingdom Metazoa; phylum Arthropoda; class Collembola; order Entomobryomorpha; family Entomobryidae; genus Lepidocyrtinus; species Lepidocyrtinus dapeste. The sequence continues at coordinate 7,207 of JAANSQ010002335.1, read as the reverse complement.
GTTTTTGCAGAACTCAACCCACAACTCATATCACATAATGAAATAAGAGTGGGAGTAAGAGCATAAACGTGTACTCTGTAAATTTCCCTTGAACCAACACAGAGAAATAGAATGAATCAAAATGGTATAACTTTGTTGTAGTTTTTTGGGTTAAGTCCACTCATTCTCCAACTAGAACTTAGAAGTGATCGCGTTATATTTTATGCAAACTTATGAAAACTAGTTTATATACGATTAAATGATGATGAAGCAGGATGAGCTATTCATTACACACTTGGGCCTAGAAACCATCTGAGAAAGTCTTTCACGAGGTAAACATTAAACCAGCATGACAAAAAAATCTTGGCTGGTGGTGTGGTAGCTAAGGCTCATCATGTAATCATTTGAGGAAAACGTGCGCGATAGGAAGCCAAAAAAAATGCAAATTCTATACCGCGATAGTCTCGGTTTAGCTTCAGCAATAGACAAAGAGCGTTGAGCCCACTTTATTCAAGATAAGGCTTGGGGTGACTCTTTTGTATATTCGCATACACAGTTTTTTCTTTTTTTTTTGTCGTCTGAATTTTTTTACGTGTAGCATAAACTTTTTCTAGGGAGGAATTCTGGCCTGGCATTTTATGCAAGCCCACTGACCTTCATTCCTTTAGGAATCACTTTATTTAACAACACATAAAAAAGTCAATAGTTTCGTCTAGCCTCTCTCATTCAATGAATTGCTCAAGTGTACACGAATCTTCGGATAAAAACCATTGCACACCAGACCGTGGGATAATCAAAAACTGATTGGTAATTTGTAAGAACTTTTGTGTAGCAAGAGACTTATCGAAGCTGACGTCTGAATCTGAGATTTCAGCCAAATAAATCTTTCTGAACAAAGTACCATATCAACGATAACAGCATAAACAAGTAAGTTATAGAGGAAGAATTTACAGATTGCCATAGTAGCATTTGGCGTGGAAACGGGTTATACTTAAGTCGGCTCGGTATAAGAGTTTCGTTGTTTCATTAAGCAAATCAATGTAAAAGTTCTGTACATTTATACCTATTGTCTCTTGCAAAATACTTTCGTTCGATTACATATTTACTGTGACATTGCAAAAAATTTGGCATTTAAAAATCATTATTAATTAAAAACTTAATTTTGATAGACTAGTTATAAATGATTAATTTACCGATCAGAGTGAAAGGCTGCGACATATGTATATTCCATAAATATGTCGTACTTACTGTAAATAGGTCTGATTCCCTATGCCGATTTCCCAGAAGAAACAAAATTATCAACAGAAGAACTCTAAAACTTTTGATATGCCATTCTAATTCTTTCGCCAAATAAAAGCTTCATAGGTAAGACATTGTTAAGACATCAAAATCTTTGCAAATTTTTATGTTTTATGAGAATTTTCAAGTAGGGTTGGTTTTCTTCAAAAATAATAATAGAAAATCTGAGTTCAAAGCAAGCGTTTAAAACGTCCTTGGGGCTTGGCATCTATTTTATCGGGGAAATCCTACATCAGCAAAGCTTAGTGGCAGCATTGACTTTCATAAAGCGTAAGCTTTTATCGTTGCATTTCGCCTGGCTCAGGTATTACGCAGTACATCTATGAAGATTCCTCTTTTGTCTCGTGGGAAATTCTCAGCTGCGTCGTATAGAAAGTGGAGCGTATGAGAGGTTGAGTTGATGCAATATATGAATTCACTTTCCTTGAGTAGTTTTCTTTAAACTATAAGTACCCTAGTCCTTTGAGCGCTTCCTTAAACATTTCCTGCCAACTTCCGCTGAAAAATTGGGAAAATGAGAAATCCACGTAGACAATAACGGAATGCTTCTTTAGATTACCTATCGCTCAGTAAATTGTCCATTAAGGCGAGCAAGGTAAGCATGATATCGTGTGAGAAGCATTTTATTAACAGTAAGTTGGCGTGGTTCTAGGTGGGAAAGGTTTCTTTTTTCCTTAAAGTGTCGCTAAGAAGAAACCGAAATTCTATAGCACGCCATATTTTGCTGTGGTAGGAAAAAAGAAAATGAGTTTTTATGGATGAAGCAGCGTAAATGGAAAATGTGATGTGGGGAATGATCTATTAGGACACAAATGAGGTCTCCAAAAAGGATTGGATCCCCATCGTCCTCCTCATCATCATCTTTTCATAGGAATTATGAGCTTTTCTCTTCTTCCATTTTCTCCTTTGATGCCTTTGATATTCTCTCAGAGAGGTAATCTGATGCAATCCAGCGAGGCTGTAAATAATAATGATGTCATAACATCTCATGCTTTACTTCATTCTTAAGCATGGAATACGAGATGATAAAAGTCTCGAGAGGATGCTTACTTGAGAAAAGTTGGTTAAGCCTTTTGCTTTAAACATTACATTATATATATACTTTTGGAATAAACAATAAAAACATGCAAGAGGTATTTCTTACAAATAATTCGAGCGAAGTAATTGCTTGTATACATTTGATACGATCTTCATACTCAAGTAACAGCTAATTACAAAATCGATATTTGATTACAGTTAAGAAGTTATTAAAAACATTGTCATTTTTGTTTCAGTTGGTCAGAGACTTGAATAGGGCGGTTGCCTATCATATATCTCTCTGTGGGCATCTCGGCGGAGCGTCAGATGGAGCAAATTTACGAGATGAGGTAATAGATATTTAAAATATAAATATTCAGGTTATAATTAACTATTAGGTAAAATCTTAAACGAATTGTCTTTTGGTTTAATTTGATTTAGTTACGGAGTTCAAGAAGAACGGCACAAGAATGTGCGGCAGCGGCAAAAGCTAGAATTCAACCTGAAGTTACCAGGTAACTTAAAGCTGGCTTCTTAATTTTTATTCGTAAATTGTTACTGTCATAAAAATAATCTAAATGAATTACCCATTTGAAAGCTTTCCAGTTTACTTACGTAATAATATTTTATTACAGTTCAAAATTGTCGGAAAAAGAGAGAGCGGAGTTGGAACGCCTTTGGCATTTACTCCTTTGCTGCTTGGATGCCTTGGGTAAGTAAGAACCTCAAAATGAGTATTTAAGCGACATGCAAAGAGCTAAAATGTTTCCTTCGAAGGTGCTTGAGGTTTCAGAACAAGCATTAAACATTGTAGTCTTAATTACAAAAATTAATTTTTTAAACTTCTGTTTTATTCCCTCAAAATCATTGGAAATAATTTCTCGAAGTGTTTTTCCGCGAAAACAGGGAACGTCTGTAGAATCACTATGGCATCAATTAGAGATATTTATATTGTAACATTATTAGTTCTATATTTTAGTCTCAATTAAAACCGAAAGATACATGCGACTATTTACTTTCCCCAAGTGTTAATACCTACATCTTAATTTAATTTCCATTACAGAGACGTCGATGCAACGGTGTCTTATCCTCCTGAGGGAATTCTCATTAACTGATGGGAACAATATCCTCATCCACACGGGTTTGGAATTTGGACCAAATCACCAGACCCGTTACCAAGATAAATCCTCCTCGTCATCTTCTGCCGGAGGTACATAACGCTTAAGTTTTCTCTAATTTGTAGTTTTTTCATGCTTCTCAAAACCACATGAAGATTAAAACCCAAACAACTGAAAATACCTCCCGCTTTCTCTTGTTTGCTTGATCTTATTCAATTGTCAGTATTAATTAATTAACTATTTAATTAAAATTTATCCTTGTATCTAGCCGCTTTGGAAGTGGACGTACCTCTGGTTGACAAATTGGCTTTGGAAGGTGTAGAAGCTTCTCAGCTCTGCAAGTAAGTGTAATGATACTTGCTGATGGTGACGGAGATATTTTTAGGACAGGCTTAGAATTAATTCTATCCGTGTGACACTGATTCCCTCTTGTTTTCTCGGTATGTAGCCATCTTTAGGGTTAGCAAAATTTCTGAGATAAAAAAATGTGTCCTGCTGTAATCTTGTCTTGTCACGAAGTTTTTTCTAAGCTGAACAGTTAAGAGCAGACTGTACTACAATACAAATGCTACAACACTTTCTTTTAGAAACAGGCATGTACAAATCATATAGACGCTTTTTTCCAAGGGAAAAAGTACGAAAATTCTGCCAACAAAATGTTGACTTTGTCTTAGATGGATAACACGTATGACTGAAATTGCCTACGTTCTCCGTGTTTTCTTTTTATGAACTTAAATCACGTATGCTATATGCAATATACATGCTTTGTTCCAACTTGGGTATGTTGGCCAAGTCCTAAAATTCTGCCAACAAAATGTTGACTTTGTCTTAGATGGATAACACGTATGGCTGAAATTGCCTACGTTCTCCGTGTTTTCTTTATATGAACTTAAATCACGTATGTTATATGCAATATACATGCTTTGTTCCAACTTGGGTATGTTGGCCAAGTCCCATTGTTGTAGTTAGTAGATTTTCAACCGATAATCCATGAAACTGTTGCACAATGGAGCATTACAACATTCATGAGTTTAGTGAAATTAATCAAACAACTAAGTATGCACTGTAATTTACATGAAATTAATATCTCATGGGAACTTTTTCAAGAAGATTGAGAGTCTTAAGTCTAAAAAGATAGAATGAATAAGAGGGCACGACGACAGAATCAGTAAAGTTCTATTTAATGGTCATGGTTTGTAACTTAAAAATGTTAACTGTAAATGTAACTCCACAGTTTACAAATTCACAAGAGGGCTAGATTTCCCTTTTCCACAGTTTACGAATTCACAAGAGGGCTAGATTTCCCTTTTTCTTTTACTGCTTGTTAGCTTGAAACGCCAAAACTTTTCGTTGAAATCGAAAGTGTTTCATTCAGTTCGATGGTTCTATGATGCGTCATAATACAGACTCTGTACCATTCAAAGAAAGCTTTCTTCCTTTTATATAACATATAGCCACATTTTTATATGTTTCCAGCAAACTAGGCAAAATCTATAAGACTGACTAGAGTGTAAGGATTGGAGCATACAATTACTAGAAAAAGGTGAAGCATAAAGTGAAAGTGAAGCCGTCGATTTGAGTTGAAGCAATGCGACTTAACAATAAAAAATGTGTCGTGTTACGGGTTGTCCCCAAAGTATAACTTATGTAGCTCATCACAGCATAGAGAAAACTTTCCTTTACAGATATATCTTCTCTCGTGCATATGACATTCTTTGACAATCACATACCTGCAGCCTAATACTTCTCTCAATAAAATAAAGACAGAAGACTACGTGAAGAAAGATGTAAATCTATATAGAACGGAGAAAGTTTCTTTAGTATATTTTGCAGTCTTTTAGGTGAATACTAACACCGTCCTCAACTCATCGGAAAACTCATACTTTTGGAAGCGTATGTTCTATCATCATCTTTATTTTCTCTAGAAGTATTATTTCACAATAGAACTTCCTCTCACTGCCTTTAAAAAGGATACACACTTCACTTCTTACTTTGATACGTTTTTCTTCTCCTTCGCATGACAAATATAATCCACTCTGATGGTTCTCTATGAAAAAATACAAAACTATAGATAGCTACGGGAGAAAGCAGCAGCAGGAGGGAAAGCTAGAGTTATCACAATCATGTCAATTCAACCTAAAAAAAGTGACTTGTCTTCTTTTTCATTCCGATCTAAGGAGAAAAAAAGGAAACGATTATCAGAGACTACACTTTCCTTTCTAGGCTAAATCTCAGAGGACAATTTGTATTTCTTCTTTTTTCTTGTCTTGAGCTTTCTCCACCTCAACCTTTTTCGCTTTCTTTCTCCCCTGAAAAATAATGCTTTCTTGACTGTTGTCGAAATTGTAAGAAATTTGCGTAATAATAGCTACTGCTACTACTGCGAAAAGGTAACCCTACATTCCAAAATAGTTTCACCAGCTAAAAATCTAGAAAAAAAAGCAAAATCAGAAAATTTTGATGATGATGCGGAGGCAATTTTTAACCTCTTTTTCGTTTTTTGTACTACTAAAAAGTTGTAAGTAGCATTTTAAACTGTACTCTTTCAAGACCAAGAATACTACAGATACAAATTGATAGAGAAACCAAACACATAAAATTTTGTCGATTTTTTCTCCAGTTTTTACAAATAAATATCCTGTTAAGATTCGAAGTCATATTTGCCCTAAGGAAAAAAGAGACTTTGGAGAGGTTTAACGTAGTGAATTAGATGCCGCCAAAGCCTACAATCAAATTTTGACTATGTAAATTTGGTTGAATAGCTCAATTCAGAGGTATAGTATCAGTTTCAGGAGATGATACTAACTTTTTCTGTGCAAATTTTATTGGAATGTTCAAAAAATTCGGAAAATACGGGCGCAAAATTTTAGAAACCCGTAGGCTTCCAATACAAATAAAATAAAATATGTTTTGGATGCTTCGTGCTGATTTAGGTAGAGAGCGTTTATTCTGCCGAGTTACTTTTCAATGTACACTTTTCCGTGTTTTTCATTACTTCCTCATCCCTACTTTTTATGTTAATACAAACGTGCACTTTTTTAATAGGAAAAGCTCGTTCCTTAAAAATGCGCTCAAGATTTTTGTTTTACTTGGAGCGCCGCCTGGTTTTATGTTCTATGCAAACTTTTTCAGCAAAACATTTCATCCAAGCATATTGTATTCTGTAACTTTTATGATGTAATAAGCAATCCAAGGAAGTTAAACATGTACGGGCTAAATTCTTTATAAAAACTTTGAAACTTTTATTACTTTGTAGAAACCGTATCATCATATGATACTTGTAAAAAACAAGTGGGTTGGAAACTTCAAGAGGAATTCACGATTTTTTTAAGAAAGGAAATTATTTTTTGGATGAAGGACACAATAGAACTCATATCATTTTTTTCTGCGACATTATTAGGCAGATCAAAAGGAAAACGAGATGAGTTTTTTTATTTCCTTTACTTTTTCTCGCTCAACAAATGATATTGCATTTTGCACGCTTAGTTTTCAAATTTTGTTGTGGTACAAAGTAAATAAGCAGAAAATGAGGTATGTTCTTGTCAAACACAGCTGAACAGTTTCGTGTCATTAATTAAATTCATTTTTGGTATTAAAGGAAAGTTTCAAGTGCCAATTGGTCTACGACTTGGCAAAGCCAGTGAGAAATAAACTTCTGCTGTGTTTAAAGTTCTGAATAATTCCATATTCCATACAGTCTTTGGCGAGTTTTTTAAACTAATTTTGTTTCAGTTTGTCAAGTATTCAAAGAAGGTCATTTTTGTTCTCTTGGCAACCATAATTTTGTATTAATC
>JAANSQ010002334.1:0-12233 GCA_036850885.1 Lepidocyrtinus dapeste | reverse complement strand
AAGAGAAGTATCCAGTTTTGAAAGAAGAGACTAATGACAAAATCTGAAAAAATTGAAATTAGATTGAAATTTGATTTTAATTCAATGCAACATTTAAAGTTTTACTACTTATCTTACCGACTAAGCATACAGATATTACGATGCAGTCGAAAATATTCCAAAGAGATTTAAAAAACTTTAGTCCGTTTCCAGTTAGCTTCGACATGATTTCGATACTGTAGAGAAATAGCATATACACTGGATAATGCTTACGTAGCACCAATGCCCTCTGCAACAAAGAAGATATTTAAATAAGTACTTCTTTCCAAAATGAACTTTTTAAATTAAGTTATTTTTTTTACGTCGGATGTGGCAAGATGTTCGAAAGTAATTCCAATTCCATCAAGTAGAATGATGATTAACATGATGAAATCAAAAGTGCGATGGTTAGTTACATAGAACATTATTGGCACGCAAAGTCCTTTCGTGGGTTTGACCATTTGATCCGGTACAGGAAAGGAAAATTGGTTGTTTTGGCTTTGCCAAATTTTTCTTCGTTGATAACCCACTTGACTAGGAGTCATAAACTTTTCAAATAGCTATAGATAAAAAAAGCAGCATTGATTGATTATTCCTCTAATGTTATGTCTCTGCCCAATCCTACTTGAAAATCTACATTAATTTGATTGACTAAGCATACTTTGTTCCACATTTCTAGTTGGCAATGGAGGAATCCCACCAAAACTCCTAGGCTGAGACATAATAAAAATAAGGAAATGGACCATAAGACTGAATGCACAGCAAAGTTTTCTTCTAAAAGTGAAGAAGTTTCATTTCGATCAGTTTCATTTATGGGAGACTTATACGCTTCAAGTTGCCCCATTCCATGTCTACTCAGCATCTAAAGAAAATATCAAGGGAATTCTTGATAGGAATCTTAATTTTTTAGAAAGTTAGAAGGAAACCAAACCCAATTATGAGTTTACTTTTTGAATTTCTATTCCGGAAACAATGAAGATTATCCATAAGTATCCGAATGCAATCAATTGTTTCAAAAGTTTCCAAAAGAAGTAGCATAGTCCAGAGCCAATACACTAATGAAGGAAAGAATTAAGCTTGTAAGAATTATCATGGCATCATCATATATATTCATTCATTATAAACATCTAACTTGAAGCCAAGAAATCCTGGATATAAGTAGCAAGCCACGAGAAGCTGATAAGACTTTGGCACAATGCAAAAACGTATTTTCTCCTCCAGACCCAGTTTCGATAGGCACCCATCTCATTCCCGTACTGTATACTTCAGCCGCTGCTGCCTAAGTATTTTATTTCAGACAAGAAAAGCTTATATAAGGCAAAACAAAAATAAGTGGTTAAAGTCATCAAAAAAATATTTGTTGAATCATATAATATTTACCAATATAACGATCAAATCAACTAAAGTGGATATTTGAAGAAAAGTCTCCCGAGAGAAGCGAACTAATCTCGTTTTGTAAATTATATGTGCCGTAATGCCCATTATAAAAGCAACCTCTATCCAGAGAGACCTTCCAAGTGATAAGGAGCGCCAAGTGATTTCAGTTGAAGTTCCAAGGGCCTACCATAATATTTCAAAAAGACATANTCAAAAAGACATACACACAGTTAACGTTTCATCATATATATTACTTTGAATGCCTACGCAATTAATTATTCGAATTGAATGGCTGTCAACAGAATTCAAAAGATCAAAGGGAGTTGTACATGGCTAATTTGATTTGACACGTGAGCGCTTTTAGGAAAATTAATGTTTGCTTACTATATTCAAACAGGAGAAAACGAGGAGAACAGCACTTGCAAAGTTTATTACATCTTCAAGAGAAGAACAAAAAGGAACGGATCGTCTTGTTCTATTTATGGTGAGGTTGTCGTTTGTGTTGCCAACTCCTAAATGAACGTTTTCGTCAGATAGATGGCTATGCCTATCACTCAAATTATAAGCAAGCCCATTTAATCCATTAGGAATTGGTACTGTAAGTAGCGGAGAAAGCACATCAGATCCTCTAGGTGACATGATGCTACGAGTATCTGGTGTCAACAGGAGCCCGTTGTTGCTCTCACACGGGCTTGATGCCAGTCTGTTCTTGCTACACTGATGAATAGAATTACTAGAATTAGTCGCCCCATGCATCACACTAATTGGAGAAGAGGCGTCGTTAAAACTTTGTCTTGGCTCGGAGCTGTGCTGCAGGTGATGCATGCTAGAGCTCATTATTGTCATTTCGGAAAATTGACTGTCGCGATGATTATTTAGAAGAAAACTAATTGAAGGATTTGAAGTAGAACCTTCCTGAGGGGTCTTTAACACTTCAAATGCCTGTAAGTAGATTGTTATAATGACGAGGACACAAAAAAGGCATAAAAATAGCTGAAATATCGATTCTATTATCGTAGAAAAGTCTAGCGAGGCGGAAGGTTTGAGATCCACTGGGAAAGCTTGAGAGGTCCATTGAGCTTGAATAAATTAAAATTTACAATCTAGACTACTCAAAAGATGCTTGTAATAGCTTTGGGATAATTTTGAGTTAATTTACCCAATATAGCAGCGGAACATTTCAGCAGGACGGAGCTGCATGAGCAAATTAATATCACAAATATGTTTTGTCGGTTACCCACAATACTGAGCCAGGTAAGTTTGAGCGTTTGTTCAAGGGATGGCCAATATGGGGCAACTTTGAGCATTCTTATCTAGAGTAGAGGACATTAAAAAACATTTTAAAAAACAAACATGCATTTATTTATTTTTTTTCCTGGTTGCTAATTTTTTTTACCATAAGTATTCCACAAAACTGAGTGTATAGTTTACAGTGATTTTTATACGATCCAAAGTAAATTACGGCATTTCCTATCCAATAGAGAAAAACTACGAAGAGATCAAACGCAGACCATACATTCATCCAATATTCTTCGGCGGCTAGAGCACACCACTTAAATACCGCTTCCACGGTATACAGAACAAAGCATATCTATAAAAATATCAATAGTACCTATTTTAATTACTACGTAAGCTACTGAAATAGAAAGGATATTGGGGATTGTTTATTTATTAGTTGAGACACTGGCATACCTTTACATAGCAAATTAATAGGCTGATGAAAGTCACTTGGGAAAAATCAATAGTACAATCAGCCGTCTCAATAAAGCATAAGAGTAAGATCATACAAAGGAAATCGATGGATACTATGAAAATGACAAAAGCCTTGAATTTCTTCGAGTTCAATAAGCGATTGGCACATGGATTGAGTTTCCTCTGAAGGCTTGCCAGACAGCAAAAGTAGTAATCACAGTCGCATAAAATGTTGGCAACTCCTTTCAACAAACCACTGAAACATGATGATAATGATGATGTGTCTTGACAATTTTTCTCTTGTCTTTGTTGACTTCCTTCACTTTCACCGGATTCTGAACGATTCAAGGTTGGATGGTTATTGCGATACTTATAGTTTTTGGTCGACTTTTGGAAGAGGTTTAGGATAGCGGAAAAAGTCATTGCTATCATCGGAACAGTCCCACAAAAAATTACTAATGTTTCGATTATGGTAAGGATGTATTGGCAAGAAGACCTAAAACTCTGTCAGGGGAAACATTAAAAGTACAAAAGATATCTCATGAGAATAGTTATAGGCGATCTTATCTCTTGATTTATATACGGTTTGCGAAAAAAAAATCACCAAGCTAGCTGATTCCATCGGTAGATTTGAATAGTTTTGAAAAGTAAGCATTTTCATTCCCTGTATTAATGATCCACTTAAAGACCTACAAAAAAGCCGTTTTTTTCTTACATTTAAGCAAGATTACTTTATTTACATATGATAAGCGTTAAGAGTTTCCTTATTTATAATAATTATTTTCTGGCAGTTTGAGTACGGTAAGTGATAATAGATTAGGATGATTTCATCAAATGGTATTTTAAGTGCGTACCTAAAATTAGCTGGCAAGCATTCCATTGTCAGTCGATAGGAAAAATTGTAGGATTTTTCATGTACTGACAATGCCAACGGCAATAGATCCCCCTCGACACCAAAAGAGTTGACAAGATTCTTTTGCAATGTTGCTTTGTTTTCATTAAGGCTGTCGCTTGTCGATTCATTTGATTTACCGAGATATTTTGTCGGATCACCAAAATCTTCATTCGGAACAGTTGGATCAGCTTCTTGTTCTTGGTATTTCACAAAGATTGTGAAAATAACCACTCCAAACATCCAATCGTAGATTAACCCGTAAACGAGAACGGGGATTAGCTTTTTGGCACATGAGTAAAGCAAAACGAAGGCGTTGATTGAGCCTATGTTGATGTACGTATGAAAAGATTTAAAACGATAAGAATAAAAAAGGTTAAACAAGCGGCAAGACAAGTGCGAAAGATTCATGTAATTTATAAATCTTGACATTATTCCATTATATGCGAGATTTAACACATTGATTAGAAGCAGAGAAAACAAGACAGCTACACAAACACTACAAACATCTTTCTCAAATAAAGATATTGCCTGCTTCATACAATCTTTCATTTGATATGGGCAGTTAGGCACATTTTCATCCATAAAATTCCAAACAAGTTTATACATAGTATAGAATTTGAATTTTATACATAAAAAACAACTCGCATATATATGATCTGACCTGGAACAATCGGGACGAGCTTTCCCAAAACAAAAGCAGCCGCTGCAAATTCTGATGCTTTGCATCTTGCAATTAACGAAACGAATCTGTGTTTTAAAACAACGATAGTGACTTTAAGTATCTAGGTTGGCATTCTTCTCTATTTTGTATAAAGACAAACAAAAAAAAATTTGAATATGAGAACTCACGTAAGTACTAAAGCAGAAATATCTAGCCAATCCCAATAGATTCGAAGATATGCGAATTTGCCAGTAAAGAGAAAACCTCTGGCGACTACCTTGATTACCATCTCCAGCAATAGGACTATAAATAAAATCCATCTGTAATTGCAAGGAGTTTTGCTCTCTTAATTATCTAACTTTTGAATTTAGTAGAACGTAAAACTGTCAAATAAAGTAATCTAAGGAGAAGTTTGATTCTACTATTTAAACGCGTATGTTTTAAGACTAACCTTATTACTTGAAAAAAATCCGATTCTCCTGATATATAATTGGAATTCCCCAGTTCGTCGATTAAAACCTCTCTGGTAGCATTTCCTTTTAATTTAATGCTATAGTTTGAACTATAAACTGAGCTAATTAAAAAGGCACATATCGTAACAATAATCACAGTAGAATAAATCCAGTGGGTGAGGATAGAAATGGCAAAGACCCGAACTGGACTGGAAGGTGAGAGTATCAGGTACGGTGAAAGTGTGTCGCATGTTGTACTACTGGTTTCAACTTCATTTTCATTATCTTCCATAATGTACTCATCATCTCTTGTTCTCATTCTATGTTTGCTTCTGGAGAGATTTCGCATTGCCCCAGTAATGTTGTGGCTGTCTTGTAACATGATTATTTAAGTTTTTAAACCTTCTTGAGAAATAGCTAATTTATCACATGACACTTCTTCACACAGTGACCTAATAAAGTTACCCTCACTGCAATTTTGATCTATCTAAAATAACTGATATTTTCAATAATATGTATCTTAGCTTTCAGGAAAAATCACATTGTGTATGGCCAATAACTTTTTTGAACCTATCCAAAAACGATTTCACAAGTTCACCTCTACCTCAAGTCCTTTCCCCACATAAAGTACAAAAGCGTGTATTAGTTACACTCGTTTCTGCGTAAAACTGACAAGTAGAAAAGCGGAAAAGAAATCCTTTAGCGTGCCGATCCGATGTCGTGTGTGTCTTTCTCTACAGAAATTATGAGGTTGTATCCTTTATATTATGATTTATTACTACTGTGACATTTACGAGGAAAACACAAGTTTTAGTCTAACGGTCGTGTCGTACTCAAACTCATGTACTTTTGCAAACTGGCTGCAGCTCTTGTTTTGAATTTGAACTAGTATGCATGCATATAATGTAATCATGCATGAAACCAAGTATACACGTGTGCTCGATAGTTAAAATGTTGCATGAAATTATGGCTACACACTGAACATGTTCTACTCCTTTCTCGGTTAAATAAAATGCAGGATTACCCTGCTCAAACTTCTTCGGTTTCTTTATTTCAACGTAAAAAATGTTGGCCATTGCAGACTATTTAACGTAGAATTTGCATAGGTCCAATATAATTTTTCTTTTAATAAATAAAACACAGTTTGGAAACTTGGCTTTAGTTCCTGAATGTTGAAATCATTTCGGTTTCTTTATTTCAACGTAAAAAATGTTGGCCATTGCAGACTATGTATTTAACGTAGAATTTGCATAGGTGACAAAAGAAACTCATGTTCTAAAACAAGAAACAACATAAATACCTCACTGAATAAGAAAATAAAAAATTAGTCAATGTATGTTGGATGAGCACCTTACTGATCTGATGAAATGTATGGGCATGTATACTTTTTCGATGCATCATTTAATCACATCGAACGTTTATAAACTACATAATGGCTCATTCGTAAACCCTTTGAAAAGGTTCAATTAAAGTTTTCAGCTGTTTTAAATTCACAATATGGTAAAACAAAATGTTATTCTTTTACATTAATTATACATCATCATATAAGCGAGGCTTTTAAGTCATTAGTCCAATATAATTTTTCTTTTATTAAATAAAACACTTGTTTGGAAACTTGGCTTTAGTTCCTGAATGTTGAAATCATAATTTTGAATTAAGCATACTTGTTAGAATTAGAGGAATTTCTGTAAATAATTATTTTGTTAAAATTAATTCTAGTTTGTGTAATAATATCTTTTGCGTAAAAGTCAATAGTATAGGAGCTAGCAACCTCTAATTAGTATAGGAGCTGGCAACTACCTTTTGCAAGGATAGATAATGCGAATGAATGAATTTGAGATCGCGGTATATTTGAATGACCTGTTTGGTGGAAAATGCGCGGACCGAAAAAGAAGAGAACCGATGAACCAGTAGTCTTTAACCAGGACAGCGGACGACTCGGACAGATAGAAACTGAATTGTGAACTCTCGGAGTAGAACCAGAAATTTGGCTAATTAATTTTGATTAAGTTGATTAGAGAGCATATAGTAGGATTCAGACAATCCAAAGTATTTTTGTTAGCTTTGGCTTTCGAACAGATAGTAGGGCCTAGTCTGAAGTGTTACTGCTGTTTAACAGAGATTAACGGCAGACATTACTGCATTGAGCGGCAAAGAAACTTAGGACGAATTATGAATTTCATCGTGCATTAAGCCATGGAGGCAGTGTAGAACGAACTCAATAATCCTCAGGGATTCGTAATCATACGTGATCATCATCTTGTGTGTTAACAATTTACTAATTGTTTACTCGTATCCAAAATACATTGACTAGGGTACTTTGAGGGAAAATGTCATGCGCGCTTATCTTTGCAAAGATAAGCCGGATTAACTCATTCAGATGTATGTGCACTTTAAAATGTGCTTAACATTTCTAGAAACTCAAATCTTAAAAATCATTTTCCTTAGATCATTTCCCAATGTTCTTTCTTTAGTGAAGGATTGAACCCAGGAACATAATAGGTATGCTATACGTACGGTACGTAGTATTTACGTAGTGTTTTCCTTTGTTTGCATAGCGCTGTGCGTAGTGTGTGCGTGTATCAAGAAAAGCTACTTGTATGTGCATGTGCATATTGCATATACATTACTCTGTCCAACCATAAACAACCCAATATCCAAGCATCTGTTATCATTTGTCTTTTGGCCTTGACTTAACCATGACCTCCTTCAATCATTTGTGATATTATGTGATTGCTTGATTAATTAGTTAAGTTAATAATTTTAAAATGTCATACAACAAGAAGCCGTCGCTTCCACGATTTGAGAGTCACGGACCCCCGATAGTAAGCTATTCCTCGAAGAAAAACTTATTTGATGTACAATCTTGGCGTTCATTTAATTGTTAATTCCCATTTAACCTATAGTACTTACAAAGACAGGATGTTTATAAGTTAGAGAACTGGGTTGACCCAACCGAAGATGAAATGTCCTTGTGGGATGATACCAGGGAGTTGGTCCTCGGTAAAAATAAAAAGAAGAACTACCTGATCGAACCTTCTCAAATAAGGGATTTTGAACCAAAAAAAAATGGAGATGGGCTTTTTAGCTTGAAAATTAAGGTGAGTTGTTGGATTATCGATCTATTTGGCAAATAATCCGAGTACACACACATAAGCACTATTATTTTAAGAATACAGTTATTAAATTACCCGATGACTGATAATATAACCTGTCGTCTTCATAATTAGGTGTTGCACCTGGATTATCAGGGCTTCATATACGAAGATGAGGACTCCACGAAAGAAGGACTAAATCAGCGCTTTTGGCCGATCGTTGCCAAGTTATTGGCGCACTTGATGAGTCCGAAGATCAGGGCGCTATCCAAGTTATTAGACCACAATTAGACGGATTGATGACGAATACAATGACGTTGCTCCCGAATTCAAGCAACTCTGTAATACTATAATACATTAGTATATTATTTTTTTTACTAAAGACTATTAGAATAGTAAGATTTTGATATAATTAAGTATGTATATTTCATCTTAACTTTTAGTTTTTTTCGCTTTCACCTATATAAACTGTTTGAATATCAATTGTGCGCTGGTCACGGGCCACCACTGAAATACCAGCACATATTGAAATAAGATGAAACAGAACAAGTTAAAATATGAAATAATTTTAGTATGAAAAGACATATCTTTATTTTTTAACGCAGAATGTAGAGAGGTACAGTCATTTACGATAATTGTTACATTTTTTGAGTTTTCCATTTTACTGGGAAGAATGCTATGTGTATTAATTTACAATGCCTTTACAATAATTGCACATATTGCAAGAGATGTGTGACACTCGAGTTTCCTTAATTAGGCAGTACAATTTATTTAGTGAATAAAGTGCATGCGCACTTAATAATAGTAAATTAATATCAGGTAGCCCAGTATAAATTAGTAGTTATTAACTAACAAGATCTCCCTTAATCTAGACTCATCATGCTGTAATTTTAATTATTACTTACCATAAAATCAAATTTCTGCGTGCTATGGAATTTATAAGGCTTGCCTTAAGCATACTATTAGTATTCCGTTCTAACGTTATTATAAAACTTTAATGTGACACTTATTTATATCCATTTTCAAAATAATAGTAGATGGTTGCAAAAAGTCAAATTCAAACTTCTTTGTTAGAACTAGTTGAAACATTTAAATTATTTAAATATATGCATCATAGTTATAAACTTATCATCGTAAAATAAGAAGGGTTTTGTGAAATAGATTCAACTTCCCAAGCAAAATATCATTTTTGATAAACCTTCAATTGAATAGTCTCGTTTGTAATTAAATCTTACCGTATTAGATTAATTACATGACTTTTTTCATTTCTTTTTTTCAATGTTGGTTATTTTCCTTCGGAATTCTTGCAATAATTTCAACGGGACAGTTAACAAATGTTAATAATCGTTCAATAAATTTAAATGTATTAGTACTAACTATTAAGTACAATGTACAATACGCCTATGGGCTTATAAATTATGATGTGTGCGAGCGAACAAACCTCATCAGTTTACAAGGTAGCTACTGGTTTATAAAGTCACCATTTATCGTATCATTTTGTAATCGATTCATAATTTACAAATTGAGCCTTCACCGTCAACAATAAAAGTCTCCTTACAATTAAAGACTTAAACTAAATAATTATTTACACTGACTTTGCATTAAAACCATTTCTAAATATCTTAGGATCCATAGGTCCACAGCTACTTTTAATTACATTTCAGCCTTTACATAAATGCTCTAAATGTGCAAAATTTATTCGCTTGAACCTGAACCCTTTAAGTTTAAAATTTAATTCACACTTCCACTTATCATCCTTCACATACTTGGTTGGCATCATAGTAGAATTTTATTTGAATTTTACATAAATCAAGTTGATTCTCAATACGAAACTTTATAAAGTTCTTCATAGTTTGAAAGTTGATACTACAATTAAACTTAAAGCTTGAAGAGTTGTAAAAAAAACAGTTGGGCTATTATATAAGCGTGCTTATTACTTTACTTTATCTGGTGAGTCATAATTAATATGAGCGTTTCTGGAAGTGTATGAATTCCTTTAGATCTATGAATTTTAATAACTTAATTAAATCTTATAGAAGAATGTATTCGTGTCATCTTTGGCAATCACAACCCAACTAGTTAGCCTTCCAAACCATGTCGAAATTCGTAAAGAACTAGTTTAGGAGGTAAAACATACCTTTACGTTAACACGTAATTAACTTGTCAACGTGAGTTATAAATGAGCATTATTCGTAGTACTATTCTTAGTCGGTTCAGGTGTAATTTATGGGCTTTAAAATGAAGTTTATAAGTTACATGCACATGCTTTTTAGTGGATTCCATAAAAATTTGTTTTGATTTTATGAGAGAATTCCTGAGTTTGATTATTATTACAAATTATAAAAGTTTTTAAAGTAAAACAACAGATTTATTCAACTTACTTAAAAAGAGTGGGAGAGTCCATAAAAATTTTTATAAAGAAGGGAAAATGAAAAGACAAATCTTTTTTATCTTTGGTACAGTCTACCTTTGACTTTGACTAAGTGTAAGTTTTTCTTGCGTTGCCCCACTAGTCGAACATCTTCTCTATTCATTGAGATTATATAAATAACAATATAAAATTAACTGGAAGAGAATGAACAGTACGATCTTTAATTTTCTTATTAAATTAAAGCCACTTTTTATTAAATACTAAATAAATCAGTAGGTAAGAGCTACCTATAGAAGCAGAACTTTCAATTGTATCAGCATCGTACATACTACTCCACCATGAATACCATGATACGATAATTGGAAATAAGTCAAGTTGCAATTTGTGGCGAGGGGAATTGGGACTGGGCTATGATCCGAAACCAAACTATAACTGAAGAAGGTGAACATGTTTTAGATAATATTAGGTTGACGACTTCTGCCTGACGTCCCTATTGGGAAAAGTCTTATCACAACCGCCCTTGTCTTCTCATCTTGTAGTAATATTTATTTGTAATGGAAGAAATATTTCTAGTGACTGGAGTAAGATAAACTTGATACAAAATTAGGTAAAAATTATATAATACAAATATAGGAAACCGTTACCGTTCCACTATAACCTTATTTTTCAATTTACATGTGTACCTTTCCATCTTATCATGATCATGAAAAGTTTAGGTATCCTTAAACAGCAGCCAGTAAAACTTGTCTGAAACTTCTATACAATCTTCATGTTAAAAAGAAGAAGAAAAGAATTAAAAGAATATTTTGTATTATTTGAGAAAATGAAAGTCTCTCAAGAAGAAAACGATTTGTGCTTTGCGCTCCTTTCTAAATTCTCCAACTTTGTTTCTTCAGGGCGTTTCGTGTATTGTGTTGCGGTGTGGTTAGATTGGTAAAGCTTGTTAACTTGGAAGGAATGAAAGAAGTGAAAGTGAGTTGTTGAGAAAGAGATCTAATATGAAAAGCATCTCAGAGCATCATCATCATCATCTCGTCCTCATCAACCAAAGAAGAAAGTGGGACTCGACTCAAAGGAACAGACAAGAAAGAGGCAACGTGCTAAAACTATTCCAAATATCCCTTGAGCTCCAGGCCCATTTATTAATTAATCATGGAAAATTAATGTCTTCTGGAAAACAAGAAGTCGTTCTTGGCACAAGAAAAACGAAATTTCGAGCAAAGGAGGATTTGTGACTATTAATATTTCCTATGATGCATATTTCATATATGTTTCGACTTATTTTCTATTAAGGGAGCGATACATTACAAAGGAGGCAATATTGGAGCATATAATAAAAAATTGACTACTACAAGCTTTACCAGTTCCATCTTCAAACAAAAACACAGTGTCGTTTTCACCATCATCATCATCATTATTACCAACATCATCTTTCTATTTGTTTTTTTTATTTGCCTAAGTTTTGGTATTGAGGTTTTATTCATCCAAATATTTGGAATAGGTTTTCTTCGAAAACCTACCTCTCATTCTTGGTCGCTCTGGTGCTCACTCGGTAAAACAATTAAAAAATATAAGCCGTCCTTTATTTCCAAATTTTGTCAACCTCTGAGCATCTTTCTCAAGTCTATTGTGCAAGAATTTTGTGGGGTACCGACCCACAATTTAGAAAATT
>JAANSQ010002333.1:0-12235 GCA_036850885.1 Lepidocyrtinus dapeste | reverse complement strand
TTATCTGTGGGCTAGCTCGCTGACTCTTATCCTGAAAATTTTAATGATAAAGTAGCAGAAAATATTTTCTTTTCAGATGATAATTCCTCTCTCCGTTTCCACGACTTGCACCTTGCACTATAGATGATGCGATCAGATCACTGGAATTTATGCCAAGTTGTTTTTTCAATTCACGTGTGTGGGGGCAAAAGGCGTGTAATTAACACGAATCTACACTCTGAAGCACATACATTGAGAAAAGAGAGGAGCATAGCATCAATTAAACTTCATTTTCATGTTGAAAAGAACAGTCTATGATTATGCTTTTTATGCTACACTTGATAACCCAGCGTGGTTCCTTCAACGCGCTCGTAACTCTATACACTTCAAAGGGTATTGAAGAGGTCTACTGTTCAGAAGCAACTCAAAAAGGTCGTAAGAAGTCAATCATTTGGTAAAATATAAGTGCAATGTGAAGATATGCCAATATGAACTTTGGAATTAGAAATGAATGATATGTCGCATAATACCCCGAAATAAGTTAAAACCGAAATAACCAAACTAATAACGCTCTTCAACTTGAACAACACGTTTGATTTTATTAAATTAACGATTTTTTAAAATACTTTGTACTTTATAGCGTATAACCAGTAATTAAGTTGAGAAGAAAAAACTTGATCACAAAGAAATCGCCTATAATTAGCCATAATCACACGGTATCCTGTTCTACACACATCATAAATGCTAGGTAAGTAAATGAAGGAAAAAAATAGGGAAAAAGTTTGAAAAAAAACTTGTGTACGCTTCTCATCTTAGTTTCGACTTTTCTTGATATGTATCAATATTATATGCTCACTACGTACTACACAAAACCCATGTAAACTTGTTTTTCTCACAACTTTGCTCAAGTGTTGCTTACCAGTAATTAGCGAGGATTCTATATATTATATACTAAATTAAATATATTCTTTACCACCACCTAGCCGCTGGCACGCCACCCCCACTTCCTCCGACCATACCTCCATTCGGCCCACCACTTCCAGGAAAAAATTGTCCAAGTGACCCGGCCGGGGGAGGGAAGCCATTTGCATTAGCTACTGCTGCAGCTGCGGCGGCTGCGAATTGGAAAGAGTTTTGTTTTCCGGGGCTTAGTGAAGGAGCTGTAGTTGTACCTCCGCCAGGGGATGATGATGAGGAAGATACACAAGGTTTTCCATCACGAACCAGTACTGGAACTGCGACACGACGGGGTGGAGGAGGTGGTGGCCCCGAAGGAGGCAATCCAGTGTGATGTAAGAGATCTGCAGCGGTTCTGTGATGATGGTGTAGTAAAGCGGCGGCGGCTGCTGCTGCTGCCATGTGGGGATGATGGTGTGGAANGAAGGAGGCAATCCAGTGTGATGTAAGAGATCTGCAGCGGTTCTGTGATGATGGTGTAGTAAAGCGGCGGCGGCTGCTGCTGCTGCCATGTGGGGATGATGGTGTGGAAGATGATGAGGATGGTATGGGGGTAAAGATGGGAGTGTAGAGCTGGATGAATTTGAGAGAAGTGATGTAGGTGGACCACATCTAGACTCTTTTTGCGCTCTGAAGATGAAAAATATATGAAAACAAAATGTTTTATGCATGTTTCAAGCTCGACTTGGCAAACATTCAGAAATTTCTTACCGTTTCGTTTTATAGCGATGATTCTGAAACCAGATCTTGACTTGTGTCGGCGTCAATCTTATAATCGAAGCCAAGTGTTCTCTCTCGGGTGCGCTTAAGTACCGTTGTTGCCTAAACCTCCTTTCCAGCTCATACGTCTGACTTTTTGTAAATAAAATCCTCCTCTTCCGCTTCTTTACAATTCCACCTCCTTGTCCTTGACTGTTGCCTGTATGATCCTGTTTACTTCCTCCAGACTCATCCATTCTTCCACCATATCCCATACCCATTCCACCTTCGCCTTCGTCATTACTATCGACCAAGTCCAACTCAAACTCTTCGTCTTCATCAGAGTCCTCATGTATGGAAGATGTTGAAGTCCTATCTTGACTTATGTAATGAGTCCCATACTGCGTAGATGAGTCCGCCGGAACAAACGAAGAAACCTGTGCGGACTGCTTCTTATCAAAGAACAACCTCGCAGATTTCGGTGAAACTTGGGCCTTATCATCAGAAGAGGAAGTGCTATCTGGGGAACATAACAAAGGGGGTGGGGGTGAAGATGACGATCCATGGGAATGCAAAGAGTTATGGATTTTATTTGACGGTGTAGTCGGATGATAATGACTAGCGGCCAGTGAACTCGAGAGATCATCGCGTTTAACTGCAAAATAATTCAAACCACACATAAAAATAAATTTCCTATCATGTGGAAATCCTACACTATTCATTTCCTCCCCTGGCAATTCAAATTTATAAAAGAAATGAAGGCGTATCCTCAACTTTAAGGAAACCACATCAAAAGACCAAGAATAAAAAAAACGTTTAATGGGTATTACAAAACTCTATTTATCCTCCGACTTCTTGACGATTTCCAAACAAACTTTATCAAATACACCGGACATGTGCTGGACAATAATGTCAATGTGCACCCATATTACATGATCCTCACCAGAGGAAGTCTTTGCATTTTATTGAAAATGAAACGACACAATAGAAATGAAAAAAAAGAATCATAGGTGAATAATGAAGCATGAAGCCTATGCAAACAAGACATAAAGACAAGCTTGCTTTTTACACTCTACATGACCTCATGGAGTCATTGTATTCCTCCCCATCTTTGACAGAGCCCTTTTGCTCCCCTCAAAATAGAGATCTTTGTCTATTTACACAAGCAGGATTATCACTCACACCCTTCCCCAAATTCATTACAAAATCTCAGCCCCACACATACTCGCTGGAGTAATGAAATTAAATGCTTTTCTCACTCTACCAGAGATTATTACTACAATGCCCCAATATATGCTACTGTGTAACCATCTTTGGGACTTTTGGCGTTTATGTTGTAAACCCAAACAAAAAAACTAGTCCCATGGGAGAGGGCTACACAACACAGGAAAAAAAAATTACTAATCTCCCGTGAAATTGGGCTTTTATGTTTTGTTGACACTTTGATTTATTATTGTGACAGAAAAGGTGAGCATTTTCCCTTGTTTGGGCTTGTATTATCCTTAGGATACAAATCTGGATATGGATGGAGTAAAGTGTGGAGAGGAAATAGGGAGTTGGGGCTAAAAAGAGATTTTCCAATTTCTACAAAATGCGTACATGGGTGCGGCACGTTTACTCCCGTAGAGAAAATATCAATATCAGAAAATGCTCTGAATTGTCTAATTGTCTAGCGTGTTGATCAGATTACAACAGAAAATACACAGTATTGGTGGGTGTTTAAGCGCAAAATGAAATTAGAGCTTCCGGTAAGCCCAAAGAATGAAAATGTTAAGAAAATAAAAGGCTCGATTTAATCTAAATCCAAGGCAGAATTTAAGAAACTTTTTTCATTCTTTTTCACTCACTCGTTTTATCAATATCAAAGTGACAAACATCTGTCACGATATGCCAAATAAAAAACTGACATTTTCAAATTACTACGTCTTTGTCATAAAAAAAGTTGTTTCTTATTCCTTCAGACTTAAGTTGTCTTATGGCTTTTGTTTGACAAGTCTAAATATTCATTTTTTATAGGTTTGCGGCATCCATTTTACTTTTTGAATGCATTGAGTAAAAAAATCTGACATGTTGGAATTACATAAAGGAGAATGAATGCACATCAAATTGCTGTTACGTAATGTATAGACATGTAATCTGCTGGTCACGATTTCTAAGCTACCTCTATTTGATTGTGCTGCTGTGAAAATGATGATGAAGGGTGCAATGGATCCTACCATCGTACATTCCCTTCGTTTATTTTGCATCGTTTTTCCGTTGCATTGGATTAATGAAAGTTTTGTTAAGTGAATAGGTTGTAGGCTTAAGTATGGCTGGTTAAAGTTAATTCATATTCGGAGATTGATCATAGCCGCAGTTAAAATGATGGAAAAACCTTCAGACTTTAGACCCCATTGAAATTTGTAATGATGCTTGTTTTGAAAACAAAGTCAAATATGACAAATCTGAAGACACTATAATAGGGTATAAACCATATGCTACTTGATTTGATTCATGATAGTTTCAATTAATGTATGAATTCTTTTTATTGCGTGATGTGTGGGGTCCTTAAAATATTTTGAATGAATATTTTGATTTGTTTATAAAATATTCACATTGTCTATACCAGGGTTGATGATTCAACTCTGAATGGAAAAATGAAAAGAATCTGTATGTACATTAGTATATGCTTTGAAAAGACTTACGAGAATGATGTCGGTTTTCATCAGCACCACGGTGGTCCTTCTCCTCATTAATTACCCCACCGCTACCACTGCCACTTCCCAAGTTTAGAATATCGCGAACACTAAAACCAGAGGTGGTACTACTATTATTTGAGGAGTTTGATGACTTCATTGTGTTCGATACTGCTGCTGCAGCAGCCGCGGCGGCAGCCTCCATCATTTTCATTTCCATAAACCTGAAGAAAATGCAAAATAATGAGTTGACTATGTTTTACAGGACTGGATCAAGATATGAAATGATTAATTCCAGCTTTACTTACATTCTCCAATATCCAGCAGCAGCCGCTGCGGCAGCGACGTTTCCACTACTTCCCTGAAGACCCATCCCCCCTCCCTCCATCATCCCAGCGTTAAGCATTCTTTGTTGTTGTAAATGAAAAGCATGGTGACTTAGATGAGTTCCACTGATTGCATTAGTTCCAGAATTCTGTAAAAATAGCCAAGCAGCCCTTGCAGCACTAGAGGTCGGAGGAAGAATAGGCTGCTGGGTAAGATTATTCGGTATCACTGGAGGAAGAACATTTGGAACGCTAACTGGGGAATTTGCGACAGCACTTGAATTCTTCAAATTATTGTTCATTGGGGAAACATCCTCCTCGGAAATGAGGACAGGGTCAATATGATCGGTGTCTTTCTTTTCATTATTATTATTTGACTCTTGTATAGAGTCTACTGATTTGGGGGATGTTGGGGGTGAGTTGTTGGGAGTGCTTGCATTTTGTGGTGGATCACGAGTGGAGGGATCTTCACCCTCTACACTTTCCACTGGTGAATCTGTAATTGATCCAGTCATTTTTTACACTTAACTTTCTCACACCACTTGAAAGTTCACTTGGAGTAACTCCACTTGAAATTTTATGAAATAATTTTTTTTCTCACATGGAATGGTCAGCTCAGCTCCCAGCTTGCTTTCCAACTGACGCGATCATACTAAAATCTAACTTTAGTCACGAGTCTTAAACAGATACTATTATTTACACGAGAAAGATCAAGCACAGCCACTGACTTTCCCCTTCCTCCACACAATTTTTTTTCTGGTGTTCCCAGTCAAGTCCAAACCGTTTAGCTTACACAATCGTGATTCTCACTCACTTGATTCAAACTAAACTAGTTTTTTTCCGACGAGAAGACCATGATCAAAGCTCAGAACAGTAGCTTTATAAAAGCAGTAGTAGATATCTGGTCACGACTCACAGTTCACATAACCATTACCATTTCTCCTAATTCTGATGATAACGAGCGTGTAGTATTGAGTTACCTTTAATATGATCAGAGCATGTAAAGGCTCATCCATTATCATTTATGTTGTTTGAGGTAGCATTATCTTGATATCACATGGCAAGGTAGTAGCTGTGAGTGAATCTCACTCTAGCCCAACCCCCTTTCCACACAAGTTCGACCAGGAGGCTGGTACTAGGGGCTTCTTTATTGCTCCCCTACTCTGCATCTTTATCACATTAAGCTTGGTCCAATTCAGGTGGAGCGATCCCAGGGATGAAGGGGATAGGAGCGTTGGACCCTACCTACTTTTTGCGCACTCTATGCATTAGCTTAACATATTACTGTGTTATTTGAATAAAAAAATTATAAATTGTTGGATTGTTACATGTGCCAAGAGAACATCACGATTAAGAAATGTTTTTTTTTTATCTTCCATTCCCTTCAGAAAACATTCTTGTTTTAAGATAAATCCTGATAGGAATCACACATGCAGCGTACAAAGTACATTTCTTTCTAAACGGACTGCTAAATTGGCGTTAATTAGATAGTGCATTTTAATAGCTTTAATTTGATGGCGCTAATGTCACATGATGGGTATAAGTAGGTATGAACAAAAGACTCAAAGCCTTCACAATTATTTTTCTCACTTACTCCTACATTGCCCCATAGTGAGAAAATTACTCAAACAAAAACATTTTCGTCTTTGAAAAAGTTCGCCCTTGGCTTGGATCGAGATTATCCTATGAAAAATGAAATAAAGGGTTTTTAACGCGTCATAAAAACAAAAAATCTTTTTTCGTCAACGCTCAAATTAAATGGATCGGATCATCAATCATTATTACTGCTAAATCCAAACTGAGTCTAATTGCAGCCGTTGAATAGAAGTGCATTTTATTCTTTCCTAGACACACATACTCTTCCAAAAATAGATATTTTGGGACTGTTAAATATGCTCATTGAATGAGAGATGAGGATAGAGATGAATGTCCACTACATTATATTAGGTATTGTCAAAGGGGTGAAAAATGTAAAGGGGGATTAGGCAATACCTTTTCTGCTGTACATCACACAAACCATCTATTACTAAGCCAGACCATAATATTACATGCCCTTTAGCTAGATGGCAAATAAGTTTTGTGACAAAATACAATTTACACTTAATCTTAACTCGAATGATAAAGAAGAGGAAGCGGCGTGATTCCCCATAGAAAAGGTGTTGCTTAAGAGGTACTTAAGTTTGCGGCTCCTTCATGTCTGCCATGCAAACTAAGGAATTTCATAGTATACTCAAAACGCGGCAGTTCTTTTTGTAGATAATGGCAGTGACAATAACACCAGTGGAATGCCGAAATCAGTGAGTAATCCCGCTTGTAAGAGATATTGTCTGGAGTATTTCCCGCTGAAGTTCTCTCTGAAACTATTCATTGTCCTGATGCTACTGTGAAACTGTTGTAGTGAAATTATGATCACGAAAATGATGCCGTTGCTTTGGTTTGTTGGTTATTTCGCCAGTTTACTCTTTCTTTAGAAAATGCAGGATGTAATTGTCTGAGTGATTGTCCCGAAGAGAGAAAAATCATTTCTAGATTTTTGTGGTCTGTGGTGTTCTTCTTCCGCTAATCCTACTCTGACGCCTTTGATGGTGGTCCCCTGGGAGAATATCTTACAGGTATTTCATTCTTATGGTTTGCGGCGACAGGCAGTCTAGTCAAGAAGACAAAGTGTGTCAAAGAAGAGAAATATTAAGACGGAAAACTAGGATTTTATCACATACACACAGAATTTTTGAGGATTACATTTTAGTGCTAATTATCGTGATTATTTGTCAACAAAATGGAATACCTGTTATTGTTATTGCTCAAGGGCTCTTGTAAGTATAGTAAAAGGTGGTGGCGAAGCATACATGAAAATGTCAGGTTAATAATGATCAATTGCTGTTTATTTATGCCAAGATTAGGTGCAGCTCATTTGCAAAGCAAATATGATTTCATTGTTGGTCAAAAACCTACTCAACGGGTTTTACGGGAAAATGATGTAGAAAACATGTCGAACGTACTTGAGCTTGTCTCACGGGAGGGTATTTTTGAGTATTTAAGCAAAACCATTTAATATTCATAACATTCAAGCATTTTTCTGGACTTACTGGAGCTTGAAAAGAACCTTTGAATATGAAAGTGCATTCTAATCACTTTCACGTAATGATCATTTTACTCTCACTAACCATTCATACGAGAGATTGAGAGAATACCACCAGGTGCTTGGAAAAGTATGTGTGGGGTGTAAACGAGAAACTAATTTTTGGTAAGTTAGATCGATGGATCATTACAAGTTTATAAGATTGAATGTAAATTATAGCTTGATAATTGGATAACGTATAAAAAACTGATTTAGCAAAAAAAAAAGTTTGCAGCTGCCCATGCCCTCCGTTACTTCCACCTACTAACCATGGCTGTATAGATTAATCATGCGTCATGAATTATCATGATTCAAAAAAAATATTCCTAAAATTAAAACCTCTGCTAAAAACGACGCGGAATGAACAGTCCCCGTAAAAACAATTCTATTTCCAAGCAGAATCGCGTGTGCCGATGACGTATGCATATAATATGAATGAAAAATATGATATCAATTTTTATTACCGGAGAACAAGCGGAGAGAAGACACACCCTTTGCTTTCTGTGATTATTATCTCTTATCGTTTAGTTAAACTGCTCATCATTCTCATCTGCTTTTTTTATAGCGGGTGCATGTTCTTGTTCATGATTACTAAAGTGTAATGTCTTTCATATTATTTTATGATATTTTTTGTCTTGTACGCATTAGTATTATTCTACGGAGAATTTTATGGAATAAACGGTGTAGTAGTGGCGATATGGATGATTATAGGATGGATGACCTTATCGGAATACATGAATGAGATGATACGGCCCATTTGAAAACTCGATACAGGTGTGAGAATCTACCCAGGTGTGTGGGCAATCATAATTTAACGAAAGGATGATCAATATGATCATCATGATAATAATGAGCATGTAAACGAGCCTAATCATCGTATCGTGTCTGCTTTACATTTTTTGTGAACACAAAACACCGTTGCATCGACCAACGTCGGGCTGGTCTGATGTTTCTTTTTTGGTAGCAAAGAAAAGGATGGACCATGTAACCATGTAAGTAATAAAAAACAAGGAGGCGTTTTGTCTAATGTGTGTGTGTGCTATACCGTATTTGGTCTCGTGTGAAATGGACCAGGTGTTTCCCTAGTAAATTGCTAGTAATTTTCTATTGTTTTAGGATGATTTACGGGGAACGGAATAAGGAAGGAAGAAACTTCTAGCTACCGAGCAATGGGGAAAAAATGATTGTGTCGTGATCTTATCATCATAATAGGGACAAGACATTTTAATGTTCAAAAACTGTAAAGCTTATGCGAAATGGATATGATATTTTGCTGTAGTAGCTCAAAAGTTCATATTACCCCTAGGAAGACTCCCTTGTTCGTGTCCTGTGCAAAAAAAATTAAAAGGCTCGGGACTCTAAACTCACCCCAGATGTATGGTATAATCACATAACAAAATTGAAGATTGCATTAACTTCCACCTCTGAAAAAATCTGTGTTTCAACACCAACACCCATCACAAATTATTTAATGGCTACAAGCCAGGGCCAGAGCCAACACTAAAGCTATCAATTACAACAAACAACACCATCAAGCCAACTTTTTACACAAAAGTCTTTTTTGATGGGAATAAAGGGAAAACCCATGGATCAAGCCTACTCTGTGGACAATAAAAATCTTTTTGACTACAGAATAAAAAGAAAAAATGTCTCTCGCTACAAAGCATATTAAATGTACGTATTTAGTTGACGTAAAAATCTATTCATGACATAAAAAGCGTGCTGTATTTGCAATAAAAGAGTCACAAAACTGAAACTCTGTATCCAATTGAAGCGGAACGATCGTGTTTCATAGACTGAAATTTCGGAGGATTTTTATGAAAGGTTTTATATGAAAGTGATAAGAAGGGCTTTGATTCAATATGTATGAACATATGAGCTACCAGATTCATTTTCTGTAGATCATAAAATACACACACATATGCATTCACCGGTTCCATTTTTAGCGCTCGTTCCCTAAAATCCCATTCGATTTTATTTACCGTCTATCCATCCTGTCTTTGTAATCTAAATGTACGGTTGAGTTTTCAGAGACAAAAAAATGCAGTTTCATAGTTGTTGTCCTTTGAAATGTCCTGTGCCTATTCAATGTCCACTTCGATATCAGAATTGCTTCCGCTGAGGTGGAGATGATGGAATCAACCGTAGCAGCATCATCTATAATTATGGCTTGAGGTGAAGATATCGTAGGAGGATATACTTATATCAGCTAAGCAATTTTAGTTTCTTTATGTTTCCGTTAAACATTTAGTCTTGTAAAGAACATATTGTATTGTGCTTAGATATTCTTCTATGTCATTTACCCTCATCAAATCATAAAGCACCCAAGACCCCAAGTTATAAGCAGGAACAGGGACTGTCCACTAAACCACGATATAGTCCTGATAAAAAATATGACTCTCGCATCGCTTCACACATGTGCATTTATCATCATCGAGACAGTAGAGTGGAATGGTCGATAAAGGAATGAAAATGGACAGGGTATGAGTTCACGACGGCGTCTCTCTTTTGTGGTTTTTGGCAACAATATGAATAACATTTTTTTATCGAAGGAAATGTCTCATATTCAAATTCATTCCTTGTTTCCGAAACCAACGAGGTTCTTGTTGGCACATGAATAATATTTTTTTGCTCCACATGCTTATTTCATTGCCTTCCAACCCATCAACTTAAGTTGTTCACTTGATGATTCCATATTTGACTTTACTTTCAAAAGTTCCCAAGCTTTATTCCAACCCAATGGATTTCCATGCGTCAATAAGCCACGTCACGACCTGTAATGACCTTGATAAAAAGTAAGTATGTGTCCGGATGAACATCTAAAAGCAGTCCGGTCACGTGCCCTTTAGTGGTATATTTTCCTCAAAAGCTCCAGTAAAAAAACAAAGTAAATATGGAATACGCCAAATCACTAAAAGAGTAAACTTGGTGTGGACGTTACACTTAACGTAATTGATCGAGTTTCACGAAATGAACATAAGATCGCGATCTCGTTTTATCACAGCGCTAAATAGACTCATGTGAAAAACAAACCAAAACTCTTATTGACTCTATTTTTAACGACCCATGCATTTTGACCAAAGTTTCATTTGAAATGATACATGAGGCACACGTCCTTAAACTCAGTGGTTGGCCGTGAGTGGGTAGTCAGTGCTGGCTGGTGGTTAGTGGTGGTGTCGACAGAAAAAACAAAAAAGGATTTTTCTCATTGACAAACAAGGCGTAAAAAAGAGGATCAGTTCAGCCAAAGCCTTATTTTTACTTTACTCCCTTGCTTTTCCTCCCGTTTTCTCCCTTTTGCTAACAACATGTATCTTTCTCTCGGGATGAGGTTTACTCTGCCCTCCAACAGGAAATTACATCCATCCATTAATTTTCATTTACATTTTGTATCCAGCCAAAAAATAGAAAGAGATCTCATTTCATCTTCCCTCCTTACACTTTTCTTCCTCCTGGTTTGATGACAAGGCGAGAAAAAAGTGTGTAAGTTTTGGCTCCTCTAACGGGAACATAAGCTCATAATAAAAATTTCCCGAGTCATTCGTTTCTCCAGCGAAAAAAATATGATAGCTTACATGCTGAGATGCGTCATAATAGCACAGGAACAAATAGTGGCGCAAATGAGTTAACTTTATGAAAAATGGTGTGGATACGAGTTCTATATCGCTTTAAAAAGCTACGGAACTTTGTCATCTCTTCCTTCCGACTTCAGGCTCATAGGAGAAAATTATTTGGGAATAAAGTCTGAAAAATGCATTATCCCTGTGGGTGGTTTGGTCGGTCTTATGATGAGGTTAAATCCAACGTGAACGTGCGCTGCTCAATTGTTTTTCCTAGCTATTGTCAACTTTATTACGATATCCTATAAAATAGACCATAGGCTCATGTCTCTTCTTCTTTTAGCTAATTTGATGAGGATTGATGTGCTTTAATAAAGTGTACCGTTACGTAGGGATTGAGAATTAACAGAACATTTTGAACAATTGATTTGATATCTACGCTTATAAATGAAAAAATCCGAAAATTCCCGATTCTAAAACAATTTATTTGGGTGAAGTGGGGTAATCTAAGAATATCAAACAAATCGAACGTCTAATTGACCTAAACTAGGTAATTCACGTGTAATATTCCTCCAAATTCAAGTTTTCAGCTATTTTTTCCCCGGACTTCCCTCCAAAATGTAATACCTCAAGATTGAACATTCAAGAAAATGAAATAAGCTTACCTACTCTCCCACCCGCCACCCTACAAGCTTTCTACTAATCCCACATGTATCAGCCCATATTTAACCAAGTTTTATTTACCAAATAAAGCAGAAAACGTCAAAGAAAATACGCCTATTCACACTTTTTATTCAATTAGCTGTAAGTCCTCCGTCGAATTTCATTCTTCTAATATGATATGTGGCCAAGCCAAGCCGAGCAAACCCAGTTTATGCACTTCTGATGAAAACCTCGTATTCGTATTTATCTTTTGTCCCT
>JAANSQ010002332.1:0-12239 GCA_036850885.1 Lepidocyrtinus dapeste | reverse complement strand
TTGGCTTTGAATAAAATCAAGTTTTATGTTCATAGTCGGTCAGCTCGTAAAATCTTTAAACTGAACAGAACTGCACTGAACTGTCCTCCGCGGCAGGATAAGGTACCAGGTAAACCCGGATTCTACAAGAGTCTAATGTAACTGCGTCGTATCTCTAGACTCTAGACTACTTTAATTGCACAACAATTTACTACAATTGTCCTCCACATTCCACCTAATTATCCCTGAACATTACAACGGTTCACTCTCATTGTCTCACTTTGGCTTAGTAGTGATGATGGTGGTGGTGGCTCACTGCTCAATCTAATTTTCTATTTTTTCTCTCCGTTTTCCCTTCTAAAATATTAAGTCAGTATACTAAAACAATGCTAAACAGATTTTTTTATTTTGCAGCATGAAATTCTCAACTACACTTAAATGATGACAGAAAATACAAGGATACTATTACAATTACTGTACACATTTTTTTTTAAAGAAATGTAGTGCAGTCGCAGGAGTGATTTGTACAGTGCAAAACTGCATATTATTTGCAACGAGTTAAGGCAAAGGGAAACCACGTCACAAAAATGCCATTTAAATACATGCCGAAGATCAAAGAAAACCCATATAGTCATACCTATATCGCCCTTATCCACAGGAGAAGAGAACGTGTGCATTTAAAAAGTCACTTCACTTTTGCAAGCGTACGTATAGAGTTGTTAGATTACCAATCAAATCGCATAAGCTGAAAAAAAATCACTGCTCAATTCAATCCACCAAAAAAAACGTAGGCAGGGTAGGTAGGTATAAGCTGCACAGATTTCGATACACCAAAAAGCCTAAGACCCAACCTGAACAACTTTCATCATAAACAGTTTAAATATTTTTGCACTAGTCTTGTACCAAAGAGAATGCAAAGCCGAAGGTTGATGATGATACAGGTTTTTTAAAAAAGAACAACTTTATTTTCATGTTCATACGGCACCTTCAAAGAAATTAAAACTGAATGACTCTGTCTCTCTATCTCCAATCCAATACTGGTTGTTGGTCCTCTCTCGAAGTGACTTTATTTTTCAGAATGTGCAAGTAAACTTTCAACTCAAGAAGGTTATTTACTACGCACCAGAATAAAAATGCAGTGCAAAAAAAAAAACAGTTGAACACAATATGTGCGTGTAGGCTGTACTGTCAACACATTTTTTTCCTAGCAAAAAATAGAAACAGTTTAAAGGACCTTTCTATTTTTTTTATCTAGATGAGGAGCACAATGCCAATGCGATTTTCTCAGAGAACATTAGTTTTTGGGTTCAATTCAATTTCAATATTGTGTCTGAGCTTTATGGAATTACGCTTGAGCCAAAAGCTGTTGTATATTTATAGTGGTAAGATAAACTTTATAGTTTTTTGCCTCGTCTGGGATATTTTTTAGAGAGAGAGAGCGAGAGCGAGGCAAAAAAAACTAGAGGATGGAATGTATGGATAAAATGTACAATAGAGAGAAAGGAAAAGTGCAGCCGTACCGTCAACGGTTTTTCCTTTGACTTGATAGGAAAATTAGGGACTAGAGAGACTGTCTACTATGGACCAGTTTACCTGGTCTTGTCTAGGCATAATATACATAATGCATAAGCATTTTAGATATCGTGAAATAGGCAGCATAGCAAGTAGTGAAAATGGGAAATTCTCTCGAGAGCTATATAAAAAGACACACTTTTCAATATTTTTATTATGATGATGAGGATGTTCGTATATTTTATGCATAAAATCCAGCTAGTAAAGAGGTAAAGGGTGATGAATGGGTATATACGCAATAGCAATAGTTTAATAATGGAATGCAATATATTGACTCTTATGGCATTCCAGGATCGAGCTTATGTGCATTCAACTGAATCAACAAGGTTTTTATGCTGTAAAGATAATTTTGGATGAATACATACAGTGTAAAATAAGGAATCGAATGATATGTTGCTAATTTGTTTATTGAACGAGTCATGGGATAAAGTTCAAGTATTTACTTAACAAAATTTGATGAAATCAAAAGGACTTTGATTTGGTAGGGATCAAAATGACTGTACGCTTAAAAACATGTAACTTGTAAAAAATGTTCACTTTTAGCTAGCCCCAAATAAATCCCCCGTTCCCCCAGTAGGGACTCCAGCCTCCGGAGTAATAACCGTGACCGTATCCATTACCCCATGAAGGGTAATATCCCCCTCCCCATGAACCGTGGTCGGTATAAATTACTGTAGTCGCTGGAGGACCCACGAACACCCATTGTCGTTTTTGCCTTGAATGCGCTGGAATCGAGTCCGCCGTTGATATGACGAAGAACAAGGCTACACATAAAAGGATGAGGGATATCTGAGTGGAAAAAATATTGAATATTAGTATCGCACAATTTTGAATTACCATTGAGAAACTGTACTGACCTTCATGATCAAATAAATTTTGTATCAAAGGGGGCAAAGTGAAGTAAAATCTTATTGTTTTTCTTAAGAAATCCAGAGTTTGTTTAAAACAATTTTAAAGGATCGCTGACTGTGGGTCTCATTTTCCAGAATTTCCTTTTATATTATACACAGAATCTCCAAAAATGTATACATAATTTGCGGGTGTAGAATAAGAGGCAGGTAAAACTAATACAACATGCATTTTGCGTGTAACTTTTAATAAGAGGTAACATTTTTTCTCTCGAATATGAACATCTTTTAAAAATTCAGACCTGACGACTTCATCGTCACGCTTGCTTCCTTGTCATATCAAAAATTTTATCGATATTATGCAACTAGTTCAGACTGGTGTATTATTTTCTTTGGTGTTATCTTGTAGTTGATTCCTTATTGTTATTAACAAGTAGTCTCTCTCGCGAGCAATTACTAAAATCAAGTCTTCATTTACAGGTCAGTAGTAAAGACTATACTTAAAAGCTAGAGTTACTTTTAAATTTTAATCAATAGATCTTTCGGTGAGAATAATAGTACGCCCAGCAATATCTTAATCTTTGACAAATTATCAGCGTGTGATCTTGTTCATACTCCTCCAATTATTCTTCCTGTTTAACTTTGACCTTGGTGTGCAACTAAAAATGCAATCTTTAAAGCACACAATGCTCCAAAAAATATGGAAAATATTGAAAAGTAGAGATTTCATAAAGAGATATTTCACACAATAAAATTTTTAATTTAGATAAGCCATGTTTTCAACTGATCGCATCTTTAATGTTTTTATTCATCAAAACCCTTGCATAAAAATCTGAATATTCTTCAAAAACAAAAAAAAAACCTTACAAACATTCCTAAATTGGTGAGTAAAATCCGGAATGGTTATGATTAGAATATCAGCAAAGACCTTTTGTAACTCCCTTAATGAATTGGTTTTGCCAGAAAATGATATGCATCCAGCTATGTCGTGCTTGCGGTCCCTAATTCAATGGATGGAATGTCTTTAAACCCTGTCATCCGCTGGGAAGTCCCACAAATTCTTTTAGGATATACACTAAATTTACGATGCTAGAAAATTTAATTCATTACAAGATGTTCATGAAATCTCAGTTGGTATATCCATGGCAGTATATATAGTAAAGAAAATCAAATACTTTTATTGATTCTATCCGCATCAAATGTAACAACTCTAGAGTCTAGTCTAGACCACGGTCACATTTATTTGTAGCTGATTTTTTCGATTTGAAGGTATAATTAGCAGGAATTAACTTCATTCACTTACAAATTTGTTTACAAGAATTCATAGAATGATAATTCACGAAATAATGTGTTTGCGATTAAATGACTGCTACTTTTTGTATTATAATATACTTAACTGTCTTTTATTGTATAAAAAATACTTTTAATCCCCTTTAACTTATTTAAGTAGCTGAAAGAATCACGTTGTGCTATCCAACCAGAACAGTTCCTGAAGGTCCAGCGAGGCCAGTCGATACAACACCATTTGAGGTCGGCACGTAATAGTAGGGAAATCTTTGTTGAAGGTGGAAAGTATAATCTGGAGTTGCTTGCCAAACAAGACTGTGTGCGGTGCCCATTGCACTAGGAACTGGACGTGAAACAACGACCCCTTGGACAGTTATAGCAGGATTAGCTGCCACCGGTTGAACTGTTCTGAGAGGAACTGCTTGAATTGGAACTGGTGGGCTCACAGGAGCTGATTGAACAGCAACTGGTGGATTATTAACAGTAACTGTCTGTACAGGAACAGGTGAACTAATAGGCATTGATTGGACTGCAACTGGAGATTTTGCTTCAACCGTTTGCGTGACAGCAGTTCCAGCAATAGGTTGCGTAGAAATGGTTCGAGTCACTGCGGTTCCAACAACAGGCTGCGCTGAGACTGTTCGAGTAACTGCAGTTCCAACCACAGGTTGCGTAGCAACAGTACGAGTTATCTGAGGTCCAATCATAGACTGTCGGATTACTGGTGGGGCGAAACTATAAGAACTTCCTCCAAGAGAGAAAGGGGGTGCCACCCAGCCGCCTGACCACTGGCGTTTTCTTCTATCCCTCTCTTCAAACCTCAGTGGTCCACTTTCCTCCACCGATAGCCCACTATTAATATCTTCGATTTCACTGGAACCTCCCACCTCGGATTTTCCAAAATGTTGCAGTATAAATGAGTATGTATGACTTCCGTCATTCTCTGACCTTTTCCCAGTAGTCCTTGAACTACAAGCGAATAATAAGATTATGACAGAGGCCTGCAACATAAGCACTCACAATTAAAACCTTAATCAAAAGTAGATTAATTTAGGATAAATCAATATAATGTAACTTTAACTGACCCTCATCGCTACAGTTGTCTCTTTAACGCACGTTTCCAGTTTCAGTTTCTACCACATGCAATACCGAGAACCACTGATTTCTGCAACTGTAATCTCTGCAGGTTCTTATATAGCTTCTTTTGGAACTAATCTCTAGAACCCTATGATTTCAATTTCCAGGGCTGCAAACACAAGATTAACAAACTGGGAAGCATTTTCTCTCCTTATACTATCGTTTTCGTAAGTCGATCATGATTTGCGTGTGAACCTTGAAATGGATTATGCACTGGAAAAGAAGAAATTCTTCACATTCACACAGATAGCAAGTCCACCTCTATGGAGGCCTTATCAGGCGTTGATCAACTAGTACTTGTATCATAAAATGTGCCTACAAGGAGCATTCCATTATAATGGAGCCTAGCTGGTTAATAGGCAATAACGTCATTCATTGTGTATAATGAGATTGAAATTTAATTAAGCCACAGACTTCTTGTTAGCTTATTTATGACCATTTTTATTTGCGAGTTTTTTTTTCAAAGAAAATCTGGCATGTGTCCAGCCCTATGCCCATTCGTTCCATGCGAACTGAATTACTTACACAGTTCCAGTCTACCATGACTGTAGAGAATGTTGAGTCCATTAATCAATTTCATAAATCTTTCCCAAGTGCCGACTCACTTTTTTATCATTTTTCGCTCAGAATCTGAATCGAGAAATCTTAATAAAAGAATCTTTCGTGAATGTAGTTAGGTAATTTAAATTCTGTAAACTTGCTACCTCACATGATGATGGCATACTTGAGAACAATTTAAGTAATTCATGTTTAACTTATCACAAATCAATTAGTATGTGGGCGAGGTGATTGATATAAAGCAATTATTGAGCAATCATTAAATTCAATAATTAAACTGCATTGTTGAAAATCAAATTTTGATGTTATTAATAGAACTGTTTCAGAGTATATAAATTCAAATACAGAAATTAATCAATTGTACTGAATATGCTGAAAATGTTTGCTTTGAATTCACTTTACCCCAAAAAATGCTTACTGATTTACTAAAATTCCTTCTAGTAGGATAATAAAATATTTGATCGAACCAAATTAATTACGCTTGAGTTTTGTAGTTTGCCTCTGGATGGCCACTTGCGATTAAAGGCATCAACTCAACATCATTTACATATTTCTTTAATTGGCTTAAATGCTTGTAAATTACGAATTGCAAAAATATTATTAACAAACAAGAAGATATCAAGTTATCCCCAAACTACGTCACCACCGCCATAATACGGATTTCCTCCGTATAAACCACCCCCTCCTTGTCCATAGTTGTACCCTATGGATGGAGGGTATGGATACCCCCCTCCACCACCAACACTTATCGGATGTGCTACTACAGCATTATATGGGTGTCCATGGCCGCTGCCTTGGTAAGGATGATGCATTACGCCTCCTCCACTGTACGGATGCCCTCCCCATGCGTTATACCCCCCATAATTTCCATAAGGCACTGGTTGAGCTGCATGCCATTGATGGCGCTTTTGCCTTTCTTCTCCTTGGGATTCAAGGTCATCTCCATCAGGTATTGGAATGGCAGTGCAGAGGACAAAGCAAGCCAATATCGAAACAGTGAGATAAATCTAAAAATTATAATATCGTTAATTAACTTGAAAAGAAATTTTTAATACAACTTAACACTAACCTTCATGATAAACTATTTCAGCTCCTTTTGTTTGGCCTTCTTGAAATATAAAACGCGGTGGGTGAACACGCTGCACTATACACAGTGAAACCCGAATGCGCAACTGGTGTTAATACAAGTGATTGGCTAGTCGCAGTTTCCAATTCGTTTAAATAGACCTGGATAAATCTCATTTTTGGAATAAAGTTTCGTTCGCATTTTCGCTGCGGACATTTTGTCTACTTAATGTGGGGGTGGATCACTCATTTTAGCGTAATTATGCGGATGTACCTCTAATGGGCACCATTCTTTTGTCTTATTTTATACATTAGTACGATGAAGGATGGGCGATGCAAAAGCAAAACTCTCTTTTCGGTTCGACATCATATTACAATTAATCACTGTATTATCGATTATATGCAACTGGTTTTACTCTCTTTACTACCCTCACTACTCTACGCAGTGTCTACTGTTTTTTAATGTAAAANACCCTCACTACTCTACGCAGTGTCTACTGTTTTTTAATGTAAAATTTTTGCCCCAATTGAAACGCGCAAAATACAAGACATAAAGTGAAGATGTTTCAGTGTAAAAGTATCCATGTGTCCTCTTATCTGTGGCAGATAAGGACAAACACGAGATCCTTTCAGAATTTTCTAACCGCATTTCAGATTCAAGTTTACCTTGGAAGAGGAGAGGACAGCTATGCCAGCAAACACTAACTGACAACATTCTTTATCTGCTTAAATTTTTATGTAAGAACAAAGAAATTACGAAACAGACGAAGAGGAGTTGACTGCAATTCTTTTAAAAGCTGAAGACGCATTTTTAAGTCGTCATTAAGTTATCCGTATATTGGATAAATGTAAATATTTATTACGTCCCGTATTTTCTTGAATGGGGCAAACTGAGAACTGAGACATTTACCAGGGCTAGGTTGGTAAGGAGTAAAGACATAATTAAGTTAGCCAATTGTCCTTAATGCTCAAACATATATCTCCCATCTAATCTCAAAATCTTTGGTTGCATCAGCCTACTATAAAGCCAGAAAAGTTAATAATCCTTTAGAAAATTTACATGTTTACTTAAACTTTTAAGTCACTTCTTCCAGTAACAAATTCTTTGCCTCTGTCACGAATTAGTTAAAGCTAAGCTCATAAAAAAGCTCATTCAAGCTCAAGCTCATTGTCAGCATTAGCACTTACTTTGCAAGAATTGCAACTCTCAGAATTAAGTCTCATTTAATGACATTTTAAATGGCGACCATAAAATATAATTCCTATGAAGACATACATAAATAAGGACATTTTTGGCGTGAATATTATATTAAAAATTAAAATCAGAGAGGTCTAACATCTAAATATCAACGTGACGAATGATTTTTGGCTGGAAAATATAACAGTGTAATATGCTTTTATGGGACATAATAAAATAATGTACTCAATATAGCTCTTGTTTAGAGTTGCTTAAAAATTTAGTTTAGAGTGCTAAGCGATAACTAAGTAGCAGAATTGCATTTTTGTATTTAACATTGTGATGTATGCAATTGTAAAATTGCGAATATATGGTCATGCAGTCCATCATGAATGAGTCAGCAAGAGTACTATAGTGGGGCGCGGTATATACATACTTCGGCTGTGGAATTCTTTGTGAAAACGAGATAAATTCTCTCTGAGGGAGAGAAGCAGTAGAAACGAATACATCACAGCTAAAACGTTTCCCGATAATACACGTAAACTAAGCTCTTGACTCTCAACTCTTACAAGTACTTTCGTTCATTCACAGTTCTGTTCTGAAGAGACATGATGAAGTGAACCAAAGATTTTTTAATGGGACATCGATATAATTTACTTCAGTAATAAAACACTTAAATTCAAAATTCCTTCTAGGACCACTCAAAGGTTAGCGCTCAAAATTTAATCGTTTCTGATATTTTAAGTTGGC
This sequence comes from Lepidocyrtinus dapeste, assembly GCA_036850885.1. NCBI lineage: Eukaryota > Metazoa > Arthropoda > Collembola > Entomobryomorpha > Entomobryidae > Lepidocyrtinus > Lepidocyrtinus dapeste. The sequence continues at coordinate 3,866 of JAANSQ010002332.1, read as the reverse complement.
AGTTCCTATAATTAAGTAAATTAATCAGTTCGATATTAACGTAGTTTCCAGATGTAGTGAGAAAAAGTAGAAATATACTTACTTAGTTTGACGAAGATTACGTCTTTAAAAAAGAGACGACTTGAATTTTAACTCATGTTTTTTCTCAATTTTTATTCTTAGCAACCAGGATGGCGTCCTTCAATCAGGGAAACGATGAAACTGCAAATCTTTCGAACCTACTGGCAACATCTTTGCAATTAGGAAATGGAGCTGAGGGCGGTGGCCAAGATGCTGGATTATCACTGATGGAGAGATTAAAGCAATTTCAGCAACAGCAAAACGTCGATTTCAACAAGAGGTGCGAGGAAGAAGACATTCAGAGAAGGGCTCTGAACATACCTATCCAAAATCGCTTCGACTACCAGAAGGTTCATCCAAAAATTAGACAACAGACTCGGTCCCTTCCAATCTATGCTCGAAGAGAAGAGCTTGTCAATTTGATAAAGGAGAACCAAATAGTGATTTTGATGGGATCAACAGGATCTGGAAAGTCTACGCAACTTCCCCAGTTATTGGTTGAAGCGGGCTTTTGTGACAATGGAAATGGCATCATAGGGATAACCCAACCTCGTCGGGTGGCTGCAAGGTCATTGGCTGAGAGGGTGGCGAAGGAAGGTGGCGTGAAACTGGGATCGCTTGTTGGTTACGCCGTCCGTTTTGACAAGTGCTTGTCTGGAGCTAGTCTCGTGAAATTCATGACGGATGGTCTTCTTGTTAAGGAATGCACCCAGGATCCAAATTTGATGAGTTATTCTGTTATCATCATCGATGAAGCACATGAAAGGAGTATTCACACCGACGTGTGCTTAGGCTTGCTTAAACGAGCAGCGAAGAACAGACCGGACTTGAAGATAATCATAAGTTCGGCTACGCTGGATCATGTCAAATTTTCCAATTTTTTGAACAACGCACCAGTGTTCCGAGTAGAAGGCAAGATGCACCAAGTGGATGTCATCTATAACTCTTATTCTGTTGGTGATACTGTTTCTGCTGTGGTTAGTACTATCTGCAATATCCATGGATCGAATGAAGACGGTATAAGGTTAAAAATGAAAGATGAAGTTAACTAACGATAAGTAACTAAATAAATGTTATGAACATTATCTGTTAGGGGATATTCTTGTCTTCTTATCGGGGCAAGATGAGATTGAACAGACATGGGATAAGTTGGATGAAGTACGGCGCTTGTACCCACAAGAGATGTTGATTTTTCCTTGTTATGGTGCCTTGCCTTTTGAAGAGCAGCAACGGATTTTTGAGGAAACTCCGCCCAATAGTCGCAAGGTGAGTCATATGAGCCTTAAATCAATTTTAATTTAAGTAAAGAAAGTATAAAGACAATTTGGTTGGACTTAATTTACAGATTGTACTTGCAACAAATATAGCTGAAACATCTTTGACAATTGATGGAATCGTGTTTGTTATCGATTCTGGCTACTTCAAGCAAAATCATTATAACGCCCAAACAAAAATTGATACTTTAGTGAGGAAGCCAATTACGGAGTTCCAGGCTATCCAGAGACAAGGAAGAGCTGGTAGGACCAAACCGGGAAAATGCTATAGACTGTACACGGAATATGAGTTTAATCGCTTTTGCCCCAGTCCAGAGCCAGATATTGTGAGATCTAATGTGGAGTCTGTTGTGTTGGACTTGATGGCAATGGGCATTGAAGACCCTTCCACATTTGAATTTATGGACCCTCCGCCTGGAGACGCACTAATGATTGCTCTTGAAAATTTGCATGAACTCTCTGCTCTCGATTCTAATCTGAAGCTGACTCAGCTAGGATATAAAATGGCAAGTTTCCCTTTGGAGCCGCCACTCTCCCGGGTTCTTATCGAGTCAGCCAATCTTCACTGCTCCAACGCGGTTATCAAGATTGTGGCCATGTTGAGCACCCAACATCAAAATATATTTCACAGGGGAAAGAAAGTCCGTGCAAAGGCTGATCAAATGAGGGTAAAGTTTAACCAAGTTGAGGGGGACTACCTCACCCTTCTGAAGATTTACGATGCCTGGGCACTGAATAACTATGATAAGGCTTGGTGCAAGCAACATTACATCCAAAATAAAATTTTGGAAGAAGCTGAAGAAATTCGGATTCAGCTTCTACAGATATTTACCAGTCACCGTTACTCGCTCTCCCACGCCAGATCAGATGATCCTTTGGTAAAAATCAACGTTCGGAAGGCTTTTACTGCTGGGTACTTTCGCCAGTTGGCAAAAAAGGCTGCTATTGGCTATGCATACCAAGCACTCGCCGGGAATGGCTCTACAAAAGAAGTGTTTCTGCACCCCACTAGCGCTCTCTTCCCCCTAAAGCCAGCTCACCCATGGCTTATCTTTCATGAAGTCATGGTAACTACCAAGGCTTACATGAGAGGAGCCATAACAATAGAACCAGGTTGGATCAAAGATTACTCCCCACCATTTGCCGAGAAATTGAAGAAAAATCATGGTATTGTTTTGTAAAATAGCTTAATTTGTTTCCAAAGATTTATCAATTTTAAAATACGAATGTTATCTTCGATTTTTCCTAGCGAAAAACAAAACCAACTATTATTATGATTAGGGGAATTACTGAAATAAGCATGTATTTCAATTTAAGTTACAATTAGTAAGTAGATATATATATGAATAAAAAAGTGTTGTGTATAAATAATATTAAATAAAACTCAAAAATTCAATTTTAATTATATTGTTGATTACTTCATTAACTTGATTCGGTTGGATTTGAAAATTCGATTTTGTGTAGATGGTAAGGAATTATGAGATGATATCGGTTCAACAATTCATTGTTTATTATAAATTTTGTAAATAAAACGGGAACATATTTGCGTGGTAAAACTAAAAGAACTTATCTCTATTTTTAATATTGTACCATCTAAGAACTAATTTAAACTTACACTTCTTCCGCCAACTGCATTTCTTCGTCAGATTCGTGAATTTCCTCGACAATACTTTCTTGTTGGGCTTTAACCAGACCGGCGGCAGGAGACCGAATAAGCGACATATTTCTTTGCACTTCCTTCACGTCCTTCTCCTTCTCGATGGTTTTGGCTTTCTTCATACGCTGCATGATAAACTGTGCGGAGCGTTTCTGCTTAATAGTTTCTACCTTCTTCATTGCCTCCACTAAAAAGTTGAAACATTTTTTTAAACTTATTATCTTATCTTATTCATAAACAAGAAATCGACCTTCCTTCCCTTGACTGCTAAAAGACTCACCTGTTTTCTGCCACAGTTCACGATCATACTTCACTGGACAATTTCGCTTTTTCTCGAACTCAAATGAGGGGTCCACGGCCAACTCCTTCCCTGCCGATTTTCTGAAAGCCTTTGTCCATCTAACTTTTCTGGGGTTCTTCTTCTTTTTGAAGGCCGAATGGCATTTGGATCTACAGAATCTGAAAATCTACAAACAAAATGTAACTGTTACTTCCTGAGCGCCACAATTAATATATATTACTCTTTTCATTACTTTCTCAAGTGCAGAGAGCATTTGTATAATTTATACAATGACTTGACTTACCTTACTGTCATTTCGAACAAACTGTATCCCATGACCTGGGTACACGTGCGAAGAGCAGAAATAACACTTTTCGATACGCATATTATTCTTTGTTAATGTTAATTACTTTATGATAAAGTCATAATATTTCGATAATTCTTCTTCCCGTACTAATTAGCACGTTTTTCCTACTGTTTGCTATGTAGTCATCGGAAAATAGCTAAATGGAAAGCAAGCACTAAGCTTTACATGTGTTGCATGTTAGCTTCAGGAATGGCGCTACCTAAAATGGGGCAAGGTGTGAAAGCGAAC